>JAJOOH010011881.1:0-30912 GCA_029582605.1 Solanum gracilifrons | reverse complement strand
TTAGAACTCGCCTTGTTGCTACTTGCCGGGCTAAGGAGGTAATCAACAAGAAAAGAATTATCAACATAGATTTAGTGTGATACTATCTAATAAGCTAGTGTTGATTGGTGCGAAGTAATAACTAAGCCAAACATCGATGTGATGTTTAATATGAGGTAAAGGTAAGTGTTAGTAAATTATACACACATAACCAGACCAAGGTGCGGGGTGAAATTCTCTAGATGCCGAACCAAGGATTTAGAGATACCTAACTTATCACTTTGCATGTAGTACACTAGGAAATGATTGTTATTACTAGGATTACTGCGTTATGAGCTTGTGGGGAACACGTATACCCTAGTTAATTCTCTCATCTTGGTAACAACCAAAATTGACTTTTGTTTACTGATTACTTACTAAATTCTTACAATTTGTTTCACAAATCCCCCCCCCCCTTTTTTAATTACTTGTTTCTGGAAGTAATTTGACTTAACGAATATAATTGTTGGTTAAAGTGAAGTCTAAACAATTTTCCTCATGGGATCGACCCCAACCTACAAGTTGGCTTCTTTACTTGATAATGATCGCTTATGCTTCTTTAAGGAGGTGTAATTTGAGCATATCAGGTCCTTGAAGGGAAAAGTATGAGAATTATTCTAGATTATGAGGGTAATGTATATGTTTTAAGAACACTTTGAGAGTAAAGTGAATATGACTATGATCTAGTTGTTATGTTATTGGAGGTTATCCTCATGCACACTTATGTATGAATATGATATGATGTCAAAGGTCACCTCAAATTATGATGATTCTAAGTTTAAAAGGCTATTCTCACCTAATGAATCTATGAGCTATATTATGAGTTATGTTGCATTGAGTGTCAAGGAATTCTTCCATAAATATGAACTTAAGTCAAGACTTAATATGAACTCAATGGGAATTATGCTTAGCACCGAGTGGACATGAATATGAGATGGAAGCTTATACGATAGTTGAGTCTGACTTCCCAATGAAAGCTTTTACAATAGTTGAGTCTGTCTTTCCAAATGGGTTCCTTCTACCTTAATTGAGTGCGGGTTCCCAAAGTATGTATCTCATAAGATGGAAACCTTCTACCTTAGTTGAGTCCGGGTTTCTAGTAGCAATCTCATTATCCCATAAACTATGTGCCTACATAGGTAGTTAGCTAGTGGATCCACCTAAGCTAAGAGTATGGTTCTACCTTAGGCAAATAGGATAACCTCTTTTCGGTGTGGGGTAGACACCAAATTCCATGTTAAGCTCACATGGTCTATGTCGATTAAGGCTTATTTCCCCATTATGATAGTATGCACAAGAAGTTGAATTATTAACTATAGTTATTCAAAAAGCTTTACTTAGTATGGGTGGGATTATGGGATCTTATACATGCATTGCACAAGTATGCTTTGAGGGTATGTATGATATGTTCCTCTTATGATATGATGATCTATGAGTTGATTATGTTTATGACTTATGCTTTTCCACTATCTTCAAAATGATGCTTTAACTTAGTAAATTGCATGCATTCAACTAAAATGTCTCTTTTAGCATATTTTCATGATTTTATGCATGACTATTATACTTAGTGCATTTGTGTACTAACCCATATTTCCTTCATTTTTCTAAAGTGTAGGGTCCGGTTCTCAAGGTTGTCCCCATTGTGGCTAGAACTTGGATTTACTCCTTTCTTGCTGGTGAGTCCTCATGATTTGAGGACGGATATTTTCACTCAGTAGTTTCATTCTTGTATTCCCATTCTGGATTATGTTATATGGACTGTGACCCTATTTGATTCAAGTATTGTAATAGGTGGCTAATTGAGACAAGTCTAGACTTCCACTTTCCTTTATGAAAAATTTGGACTTGAAATGTGTTTTTACTCATATTGTTCTATTGCTTATATGATGATATGCTAAGTGGCTTACACAGTGCCTTTCGGGGTTCTATGTGCCTTGTTACGTCTAGGGGTACCCTTGGGTCGTGACACTCAGATATTCAAACAAACCTACTATTTACTTTATGCAAATATAATTTTTAGGAATATCAACTGCAACTGAACATAAGAACTAGTAAGCTTATTTTACTGTAATTTGTTGTGGGATCGACCTTAATTCTTTTTGAGTTCTGTAATTGACATCGATTGTTTATACTTCTTCATTGAAGTGTAAGTTTGGACATATCAAAGAACCTCTCCTCAATTATGGTCCGTTCTCTTTCTCCTTTAAGCCTATTAAGGGCTCTTGGAGTATGATTGGGAGAACTCTAGAGGCATGTGATTGTGGTTTTTATGGCAACTTAGATCAGATGTCAATTATCTTCTTGGCCACCACTTTCTTAGGTGCTTCACTCACCCGCGTAAAGGTTTATGGAGTGGACCGTTGTTTCTCAAAGTGTTTATTGATTGAAATCAGCTTGTTCCTTTTAGGAGGCGGTGGAGGAGGAGAATCATGCTCGGAATTAGATGATACCACTCTCTTTCCTTTAGATTTATCAATCTAATGCACTACACAACAATTGAAAACATTGATTGGGTGAAGGTTAGTTAAAAACCTTTCACTAATCATTATAGATAAAATCATGTTCAAAGGCTTACCGACTAGAATGGGGATTGGCATAACAGGTTGGGCGAGCTCGCCGAAGTTGGAAGAACAAAATTAATTTTTACGCAGGCATGAAATGCGGTGTCAACTCCAACTAGGTGATTCATCGAGTTGGTTTTAGCAAGCTAAGACAAGTCCTTTGAATGTCAGAGTGCAACAAGAATTAGGACCAAGTATATGAGTGATGTCAGCTCGAATGGGTGATCCGTTGAATTGGTTTTGGCGAGATAAGATAATCCCTCCAAATATGAAAGTACCTAGTCACAAAATAAAACTTAGAAGGTGATTATGGCTTACTCGCAGATTCACCTTATTACCTTGACAAGCTAAGACAAGCCCGTCGAAGAGGTAATAACAGATTTGCCTATTTTTAAAAATTTAAAGAATGACATGCAACACTATTCAATACCCAATCAATTTCACGAGTTACCTACCCTCTAATCTACCCATAGGTACTAAGAATTCCCCAAAAATTCATAAATTATTTCCAAAGCAATGATTTGTCTATAAGAAAGGCGTCACCCTATCTATCATTGAGCAAATACAAGTTGGTAGAACAACACTAGGCTAATCAGACTTCACCCATATCAAATTAACTTAAAACCCATTCAATTTCACAATTCAAGTGCAATATTTAACCTTTAAAATCAATTTAAACAAGTTTAGGCATACAATTAACTATCTTAGTCAATGGATACTATTCAATGGACAACATTAACTCAACCCATATAAATGAAACAACACAACAATGATACTAACACAAATCCCAGTTCAAAATGTCCCAATTTAAAGCAAAGGATACAAAAATAAACTTGAAAACCAACCTTAGAAAAGCACAAATAGCACACAACAAGGGACGTAGGGTTTAAGTTTGAGAATCTCACACAAATATGCACTCCATGTAAGTAAATTTACTCAGAATAAGGATTCACTAGTATTTAATTAGTGATTTAGAGATTAGTGAGTGGAAATGATAAAATAGATCAAAGGTTTCCTTTTAAGAATTAAAAAGCATCCTGGCCTTTCTATTTCAGACATGTTCGGTGTTCTGCGACTAACTTCGGCGAAGGAGCTTAAGATTATTTATGATGCATGAACATATGCCAAACCTCAAGTTTAACTTGTGGACCTTATGTAGTTTGCCCCGTGTAATTTGGCGAATCTCTGAATAGGGGCTCACCGAAGCTGACAGTTCCATTTTTCAAAATTCTTGGCTTAGAAGGTGAACATAAATATGTCCACCCAATAATATTGATGCATTACCGAAAAGATAATTGCAATGCCTAATGCGTCCTTTTCAACTTTTTGAATTTCTTTTAACCTTGTACTCACAACACACGTTATTCAAAGCAATAAATTAAACTTGGTTTGCCTCCCAACAAGCGCCTTATTTTACATCATGGCACAAAAAAGTTCTTACTCATCAACAATCGTTTTTGGGGTTTGGGATTATGTCACTAGGCAACATTCCCTTTTGTCGTGGATTAACATGGGTCGAGATCTAGCACATTTGATTCTTCAGCTCCTTGATTGACATGGAATGAGAAGTAACCATTTGAGTCAAAGTGGAGAAGTCAGTTTTAAATCCTTCAACACTTTATCAGACCCTTCAACCTTGTTAAAAATCTTTGTTAGCATATCATCAGTTAAAATTTCCTTCCAGTCCATCTTGTTCTTTTTGTTTGGGACAATCACGAGGTGGGATATATCTATGTTTCTCAACTTCACGATCAATCTAGTTACCACCTCAATTTGTCCAATCTCTATAACCATTGTCTCGGTCCTTTTTCCAACCCTGGTTCCCACCCGATTTTGGATAGTCCAAATGAGAACCTGCCATTTGGTTCCCCTCGTAATTCACCTCTTTATTATATAATGCACCAATGGTTAAGGTATTAGGGTTTAGTTTTTAGGCCCAAAGTTTAAGGTTTGGGGTTATGGCTTAGGGTTTAGGCCATAAGGTTTAGTGTTTATGGCTGAGGATTTTCCCATAAGGTTTAGGATTTAGGCTCTAAGATTTATAGTTTAAAATGTAGGCCTCAAGTTTTAGGGTTTAGGCTCTAAGGTTTATAGTTTAGAGTTTAGGGATTAGAGATTAGAGTTTATGGTTTAGGTTTTAAGGTTTAGGCCTTAAGGTTTATGGTTTACGGTTTGGAGTTTAGGCCCTAAGGTTTAGGGTTTAGGTTTTAGGGTTTAGTCCCTAAGGTTTAGGATTTAGGGTTTATGATTTATGGTTTAGGTTTTATTCATAAGGTTAAGGGCTTAGTGTTTATTGTTTAGGTTTTAGAGTTTCGGCCCTAACGTTAAGAGTTTAGTATTTAGGCCCTAAGGTTTAGGTTTTTAGGTTTTTTAGGGTTTAGGGTTTAGGATTTTAGGGCATTTTATGATGTTTTTTAGGGTTATTTAGGATTTAGGATTTTAGGGTTTTTAGGGTTTAGGGCTTTTTAGCTTTAGGATTTTTTAGAGTTTAGAGTTTTTTAGGGTTTTTCAGTATAGGGTTTTTAAAGGTTTTTAGGGATCTTTAGGTTTAGGGTTTTTAAGGTTCTTTTAGGGTTTTTAGGGTTTTTTAGGATTCAGGGTTTCATAGGGTTTAGTGTTTCTTATGGTTTAGGGCTTAGGGTTTCTTAGGGTTTAGGGTACCTTAGGGTTTTTTAGGATTTAGGGTTTAGAATTTATAGTTCCAGGTTTAGGTTTCTTAGGGTTTAAGGTTTAAGGTTTATTAGGGTTTAGAGTTTATAGTTTCAGGTTTAGGGTTTCTTAGGGTTTATAAGCTAAGGTTTAGGGTTAGGGTTTAGGAATTAAGCCCTAAGGTTTAGGGTTTTGGGATTAGGATTTAGGGTTAGGTGCTAAAGTATAGGGTTTAGATCCTATGCTTTAGGGATCATGGTTTATAGTTTAGGTGTTAGAGTTTAGGCTCTGAGGTTTATGGTCTAGGATTTAGGGTTTAGGCTTTAAGGTTTAGAGTTTCTTATTTAAGGTTTATGGTCTATGGTTTTTGGTTTAGGGTTTAAACCCTAAGGTTTAGGATTTAGGGTTAAATTCTTAGGGTTTAGGTTTTAGTCCTTAAGGTTTAGGGCTTTGGGGTTATGGTTTTGGGTTTAGGATTTAGGGTTTATGCTATAAGGTTTACTATTTATGGTTTAGGGTTTTCTCCAAAGGTTTAGGCCCTAAGGTGATGGCTTAGGTTTTAAGCCCTATGGTTTAGGGTTTGGCTCTAAGCTTTATGATTTATAGTTTAGGGTTTATGGCTTAGGTTTTATGGTTTAAGCCCTAAGGTTTATGGTTTAGGGTTTAGGTCTTAAGATTTAGGGTTTATATAACACCCCAGAAACTAGTAGGCTAAACAAGAGCTATAACATGAGGGTTAACGTCAAGGGACAAGGGGAAGAGCCAAGGGAAATTGGCAAGGGACAAGGCAAGGGGCCATGGCTGCCAAAAATTGGCCAAGGTACTGCCCAAAATGACCATTAGCGTCTTCACAATCTGTGGTGGCCATCATTCCCCATGGTGCCACACGTGGTGGTGAGGCAGTAGGCTCCCTAATGCTGCCCCAAAAAGGCTCCCCTTCACCAGCCACTTCACAGCTCGTGGTGAAAAGGCTCTTAGGGTTGCCTTAACCTTGTGGGGGACCTGTCAAGGTAGCATAGCTACTTCTCAAGGTACCATGGGCACCTTCACGGGCCGTGGTGCCCTTGACGGTTCGTGAGGTAAGTCGTGGAGCCTAGGACCTCACTTTATGTGAGGGTTATTTTAGGTAATTCCTTTTTAGATGGGTATTAAGTGAGGTCATTTTGCCTTAGTTTTATAAACCTATATTAGTCATTTTTAGTCAAAATACACCAATTCACCCCATTATTTCCAAAACCTCAAATCAAATCCCAAAAGTTCATCTTCTCTCAAAAAATCTCTCTCTAAAACTTCAAGGAAGAAAAAGAAGAAGGAAGTTGGCCCTTGGGTTCAAGGAGCAAGTATTTCTAATCAATTCCACTGGATTCCATTTCTAAGGTATGGTAGTCCTTCATCCATGGATAGTTTTCATACATGGAGTCCTTCCAAACGTAATTTCAAAGATAGAAATTTCCCCAAAAAGTTAGGATTTGACTCCAAGTCATGGATTCCTTTCAAAAACTATTATAATGATTTAATACCTTATATAATGATTGAATTGATGATTATTATGGTTTTTATGATGAAATATCCCAAGATCCATGAAATCCCCTTACTTCCCAATTATGATCTTGTGATGTGAGTTTGTTGATAGAAGAATTATATTATGAGATTATGCTTGTGGTAATTGAGTTATTTGAATCATGTTATTATTCATATCTAATGTAGTAATTCTAGATTTGTTGATTATATATGATCTTTGATCCTTGAGGGGTAAAAGTATGAGAATTATGAATGATTATGAGATTTATGTATGTGCTTTAAGAACAGTTTGAGAGTGAAGTGTCCATGATTATGATAATGTTGTTTTGTTGATTGAAAGTGTATTCTCATGAACACATAATGAATATGATGTGAAAGGTTTTCTCTCATAATGATGATTCTAAGGTTTAAAGGCGATTCTCAACTAATAGAATCTAAATGTTGACATGGACAGTGAAAGGTTATTCTCATGCATAATCTAAGAGCTATCCTAATGAACTCTTTTGGAATGATTGGCAAGGACATCCTTCCGTAAGACTTGAATCAAGTTATGACCTAATAAAGTATTTTGTAGGATTTATGCTTAGCACCGAGTGGATATGGATTTAAGATAGAAGCCCTCACGAGAGTTGTGCACGGGTTTCTAGGAGCAAAATCTTGAGATAGATGCCCTCACGAGAGTTGAGCCCGGGTATCTATTAACAATCTCCTTGTTCGATAACTACGTGCCCCCGTAGGTTATTTAGCTATTGGTTCCACCTAAGCTAAAGTAATGGTTCTACCTTAGGCAAGTAGGACAACCCTTTTCGGTGTGGGTAACACCGGATTCCATGTTAAGCTCACATGGTATATGTCGGTTAAGGTTATTTCCCACAAGGTCGAGTCTAGTATGAACTATGGCTAATCAAAAAGCTTTACTTAGTATGTGTGAGAGTATGGGATCTCATTTATGCATTGCACAAGTATGCTTTGAGGGTAGTTATGGTATGCTCATCTTATGTTATAATGATTTATGAAATGAATATGCTTATGATTATGTTACTAACTATGTTTGATATGAGGGCTACTTGTAATGATATATGTTTTCACTTGGATTGTTGCTATAAGTTGCTTTCCTTGATAGGATTAACTCTATGAGAAATAAGCTAAGGTGTAGATCAAAAAGATGGTAAACATAAATGAGTACCTAAAGTGACTAGCTTAGCATGGGTAGGATTATAGGATCTTATCCATGCATTGCACAAGCTTTCCTTGAGGTATCTTATGAAGTGTTTCTTTTATGTTATGCTAAAACTAGATTTCATTGACTATGTCTATGTTTATGATGTTATTGCTTATGTTCAATAGTTATGATTATTGTCTATCGGGAAAAGGGACGGCTTTACCCCCGAACTTTAATAAATGGTACGTATATCCCCTCCGTTATACTTTGCATTCACATAAGTCCATGCCGTCCAATTATAGGTACACATATACCCCTCTCACTAACGGACCTCTAATTTCTTACACGTGTCTTAACCCTATTGAACTACCTGTTTGACCCTTTTTTTCAACCCATAACCCAACTATCCGCCCCATAACCCAATACCCATACAATTTCCTTTAAAAGGAATCCTAATTAAAACACCCAAATTAACACACCAAAATCCGCCGCATTCCAGTTTGTCTTATTAACTCAAAGTGACCGAAATGACTGTTATGACCGGTGATGAAATGACCGTTATTTGTTCGGATTGTTGAGTAAAGAGCAACTTGCACAGTTGATGTAACTCTTCAAAATCATCAGTAATTTTAATTTTATTCAATAAAATGCTCGGTTTGAGGAACAAATCTTGAAAGCAAAATACAGAGTTATTAGTGTTGTTGTTGTTGTTATTATCATCTGTTCTTGGTTGAAAGTTAGTAAAACTGATGGCACTGCTACCGCTAGAAGCAGCGGCAGCGGCGGCGGCGGCGGCGGTGGTGGTGGTGCAGCTTCTGACGACAGCGATGGTGGTGGTGGAATAGACGAAGACAAATTAGAATTGCAACGGATTTTGGTGTGTTAATTTGGGTGTTTTAATTAGAATTCCTTTTAGAGAAAATTGGGTGGGTATTGGGTTATGGGGAGGATAGTTGGGTTATGGGTTAAAAAAGGGTCAAACGGGTAGTTCAATAGGATTAAGACACGTGTAAGAAATTAGGGGTCCGGTAGTGAGAGGGGTGTATGTGTACCTATAATTGGACGGTAGGGGCTTATGTGGATGCAAAGTATAACGGAGGACATATACGTACCATTTATTAAAGTTTGGAGGTAAATCCGTCCCTTTTCCCTGGTCTATCATGTTATAGCCTATGTCTTATTAAGATGTCTCTTATGCTTACGACTCATGTTTTTCCACTATCTTCAAAATGATGATTTAACTTAGCAAAGTGCATGCATTCAACCAAAATGTCCCTTTTAGCATGTTTTCTAGGTTTTTATGCATAACTCATACTTAGTGCATTTTTGTACTAACCCATATTTTCCTACATATTCCCTAAGTGTAGGGTCTAGTTATCAAGATGGTCCCCATTGTGGCTAGAGCTTGGATTTGATCATTTATTCTAGTTTGTTGGTGAGTCCTCATGATTCGAGTATAAATGCTATCTTTGTGGTTTATTTTATTGCACTTCCATTTTTGGACATGTTGAATGGGCTAGGCCCAATTTGTATCAAGGATTGTAGTAGATGGCTATGTTGAGACAAGTCTAGACTTCCACTTTTCTTTTATGAAAAACTTTTTAAGACTTGAAATGTATTTTACGTCGTATTGTTCTAAGGTTTTATGTTAGGATATACTAAGCGGCTTACATGGTGCCCTTCGGGGTATTATGGTCCTTGTTATATCAAGGGGGTACCCCTGGGTTGTGACAAACTTGGTAATCAGAGCAAAAGGTTTAGAATGATTCTAGGATGAAGTCTCATAATCCACGTCTAGTAGAGTCTTGTTCATAGTGTGAAGCGTGCCACATTTATGAATGAGAGGCTACAAGATGATCAGGAAACTACACTTCTTTCATCACTCTTAAGGCGTGTCATAGAGTTTAACTCTATAAACTCCCTCTCCTAATCTTTCCCTTGTGTCTTTAGGAAATGAATACACAAAGGGCTAACGCTAGAAGAATGGAGGGTGACAATGTGAATGAAGAAGCTCCTCAAGTTAATCAAGCTCCGGTTAATCCTTCTGCTATGTCGGATGTAGAGGTTAGCTCGGCTTTTCAAATGTTGGCCCAAGCTATGACGACTCAAACTAAAGCTATGACTACTCAAGCTCAAGCGGTTATGGCTCAGGCCAATAGAGATGTTGTGACACATGTGAATTCGGCTACTTCAAAGGTTAGGGATTTTGCTAGAATGAACCCTCCCATGTTTCATGGATCCAAAGTGGAAAAGGACCATCAAAAATTTGAGGAGGAGGTTTATAAAATAGTTGCTATTATGGGGATGACTTCGGTAGAGAAAGAGGATTTGGCCTCTTACCAATTGAAAAGTATTGCACTAGTGTGATATAATCAATGAAAGACCGATATGCCGGTAGGAGCGGGTCCAATAGAGTGGGAAGTTTTCAACCTAGCATTTCTTGATAGGCTTTTCCCCTTAGAATTGAGGGAAGCTAAAGTTGAATAATTCATTAACCTTAGGCAAGATAGCGTGAGTGTTAAGGAGTATGCCTTGAAATTTACCCAACTATCCAAGTATGCTCCATCTATGGTGGCAGATTCGAGAGATGAGATGAGTAGGTTTTTTAAGGGTGTATCTAGATTGGTAGTAAAAGAATGTCGTTCGGCAATGCTCCATCCGGATATGGATATCTCGCGTCTTATGGTGCATGCCCAACATATTGAAGAATTAAAGCTTAAGAAAAAGAATAGGGAGGTGAAGAGAGCTAGGACCGGTGATGGGAACTTTTCCAATGCTAGGTCCAATAAACAAAGGTTCTCCAACCAAGGTTCCTCAAATGATTCCCCAAGGTCAACAAGGATAGGGTGTCTAACCCTAAACCTTAAGGAGAAAATTGAGGCGGTTCTTTTTTTGAAAGATCTACATGTGCCAAATGTGGTTAGGAACATATGGGTAAGTGCCCAGCCGGCACAGATGGGTGCTTTGGGTGTGGAAAGAGTGGTCACAAGATGAGAGATTGCCCGACACTCATGGGAAAAGGGAGAGAGGCGAAGCGAGCTTCTCTTAGTGGTCCAGATCCCAATGCTCCAAAAAACAGTTGCTTCTATGCACTCCGGTCTAGAAAGTACCAAGATGGCTCTCCGAATGAAGACACCGGTATTTTGATAGTTTCCATATAGATGTCAAGGTTTTATTAGATCCCGATGCTAATTTTAAGAGTTTGATGTTATCCTTGGTAAGGTTTGGATACATTGTTATTAGACCTTTATTGATTTTAGAACTCGGTATGGTTATTATGATTTTTTGGTTATGTCGGTTGGAATTTCTTGAAAGAAAGGGTACTTGAGGAATTACTAGGGGTTTCCTCCCAAGAGGGAGATGGTGTGTTTAGATAGAAAGGTTGTGGAATGTCCCAATATCCTCATATCTTTCTTCTACTCCTACTCTAGCTTGAGACAAAGAGCTCCGCTTAGCTTGTATTATGTTTGGGAGTCATGTGTTATTTATGTGTTTCCATGATTTCCATATTTTATGAATGTTCTTTTGAAATTCATGTTTAGTAAGAAAATGAGGTTTCATGATTTATGTTCCTCATGTTGTTATGCATTTAGTATGAGTTGCCTATTTGACTTCATGAGATGAGTTGATGAACATGGTTTAGTATGCTTTTGAGAGAAATTTCATATTGGCTTCATTGTATTGTGTTGAGCATAATTTTAGTTGGAGAAGGTAGTTCCTCCTATGAATATGAGAAATGTTGAGTTTCATGCATAATGGGTTGTTAGATGTAGTTCCTACTTCCATATGTTGCATTGATTATGTTTGAGATGGAGTTGATGTTTCCTCCTTTAAATCGTGCATTATTTTGATGTTTCATGCATGATGGTCTGCTAGTCTTGAGTCTTTAATTCCATAAGGTGTCTAGATCGTCATTCTAGGATTATTGTTTCCAAGGGGAGATAATATAATACCCCGGAAACTAGTAGGCTAACCTAGAGCTAAAACGTGAGGGTTAACGTCAAGGGAGAAGGGCAAAAGCCAAGGGAAATGGGCAACGGCCTAGACAAGGGCCAATGCTTCGCAAAATTAGCCAAGGCACTACCCACCATGACCATGAGGGTACTCACGACCCGTGGTGGCCACCACGGCCCGTGGTGCAATCCATTGTGGTGAGGTCGTATCCTCCATAATGCTGCCCCAAAAAGGCTCCCCTTCACGAGCCTGCTTCACGGCTCGTGGTGAAGACCACGGTCCGTGGGAAGGCTCGTTGGGTTGCCTTCACCTTGTGGGGGACATGTCAAGGTAGCATAGCTACTGGTCAAGGGAACACAGGCACCTTCACGGGCCGTGGTTACCTTGACGGTTCGTGAGGTAGGTCGTGTGGCCTGGGGACCTCACTTTAAGTGAGGGTTATTTTAAGTAATTCCTTTTTAGATGGTAGTTAAGTGAAGTTTCTTTGCCTTAGTTTATAAACCTATATAAGTCATTTTAAGTCAAAATACACTCATTCACCCCATTATTTCAAAAACACCAAACCAAATCCCAAAAGTTCATCTCTCAAAATTTCTCCCTTTAGAACTTCAAGGGAGAAGAAGAAGAAGGAAATTGGGGCTAGGGTCAAGGAGAAAGTTTTTCCACTTAATTCCATTGGATTCCATTGCTAAGGTATATTATTCCTTCATCCATGAATAGTTTTCATTCATGGAGTCCCTCCAAACTCAATTTCAAAGATCGAAATTTTCCCAAAAAGTTAGGGTTTGACTCCAAGCCATGGATTCCTTTCGAAAATGATTCTAATGATTTAATTACCTTATATTATGATTGAATTGATGATTATTATGGTTTTTATGATGAAATATCCCAAGAATCCATTAAATCCCCTTACATCCCAATTATGATCTTGTGATGTGGGTTTGTTGATAGAACAATGATATTATGTGATTATGCTTGTAGTAATTGACTAATTTGAATTATGTTATTATCCATGTCTAATGTAGTATTTCTATATGTGTTGATGGAATATGATCTTTGATCTGTAAGAGGTAAAACTATGAGAATTATGCATGATTATGATATTTATGTATGTGCTTTAAGAACACTTTAAGAGTGAAGTGTCCATGATTATGATAACGTTGTTGTGTTGATTGAAAGGCTATTCACATGAACACATAATGAATATGATGTGAAAGGTTTTCTCACATAATGATGATTCTAAGGTTAAAAGGTGATTTTCACCTAATTGAATCTAAATGAAGACATGGACAGTGAAAGGTTATTCTCACGCATGATCTAAGAGCTATCCTTATGAACTCTTTTGGATTGATTGGCAAGGACATCCTTCCATAAGACATGAATCAAGTTATTACTTAATAAAGTATTCCGTGGGAATTATGCTTAGCACCGAGCAGATTTTAATATGAGATGGAAGCCCTCACGTGAATTGAGCTCGGGTTTCTAGGAGCATTCTCTTGAGATGGATGCCCTCACGAGAGTTGAGCCCGGGAATCTAGTAACAATCTCCTTGTCCCATAACTACGTATCCCCGTAGGTTATTTAGCTATTGGTTCCACTTATGCTAAAGTAATGGTTCTACCTTAGGCAAGTAAGACAACTAGTTTTGGTGTGGGTAACACCGAATTCCATGTTAAGCTCACATGGTCTATGTCGGTTAAGTCTATTTCCCACAAATTCAAGTCTAGTATTAACTATGGCTACTCAAGAAGCTTTACTTAGTATGGATGAGAGTATGGGCTCTCATTTATTCATTGCACAAGTACGCTTTGAGGGTAGTTATGGTATAATTCTCTTATGTTATGATGATTTACAAAATCAATATGCTTATGATTATGTTACTAAGTATGTTTGATATGTGAACAACTTGTAATGATATATGTTTAACTTGGATTGTTGCTATAAGTTTCTTTCCTTATAGGATTGACTAAAGGTGAATGCTCCCTTGTGTATGAGAAATAAGCTAAGCTGGAGATCAAAAGATGGTAAACATGAATGAGGACCTAAAGTGACTTGGTTAGCATGGATGGGATTATGGGATCTTATCCATGCATTGCACAAGCTTGCCTTTAGGTGGCTCATGAAGTGTTTCTTTTATGTTATGCTAAAACTAGATTGCATTGGCTATGTCTATGTCTGTGATGTTATCTCTTATGTTCACTAGTTTTGATTATTGTCTATCATGTTATATCTTATGTCTTATTATGATGTCTCTTATGCTTACGACTCATGTTTTTCCACTTTCTTCAAAATGATGATTTAACTTAGCAAAGTGCATGCATTCAACTAAAATGTCCCTTTCAGCATGTTTTCAAGGTTTTTATGCATTACTATTATACTTCGTGCATTTTTGTACTAACCCAAATTTGCCTACATTTGGGGCAATGGTCCTTCGTAGCACATTTTTGGGGGACTATAAATACGTTTCTAAATTCTTAGTTTAGTATCCATTTTAGAATTTATCATTGTTATTGTTCATTTTTCAAGTTAGTGAGGTGAGAATTGAGTTTAGAGACATTTTTCCTTAGCTTTGAAGATTGAAGATTTCCATTTCTAAGAAATTGGAAGTGGGTGTTGAAGATTCATCTTAGACCTTTGTAAAGACTATATCAATCTTACCCAGTTCTTTAACATAGAAATATGGGTCACCTATACACTTCTTTAACATAGAAATATGGAACACCGGGTGAACCGGGGCCAATTTGATGGGCAATTTCAACTCATAAGCGACCTTTCCTACACACTTCAAGATCTCATAAGGCCTAACATACCGGGGGCTAAGCTTCCCCTTCTTACCAAACCTCATCACCCCTTTCATGGGTGAGATTTTTAAGTATACCCAATCACCTACTTCAAATTCAAGATCTCTCTTTCTATTATCGGCATAAGACTTTCCGACTATGAGCCGTTTTCAACCTATCCCTTATAAGTCAAACTTTTTCTGTAGCCTCATAGACTACCTCGGGACCAAGAAGAGCAAATTCACCTACTTCAAACCACCCAACCAGAGATCTACACCTTCTACCATAAAGTGCTTCAAAGGGTGCCATAGAAATACTCGAGTGGTAGCTATTGTTGTAGGAAAATTCTATTAAAGGTAGGTGGTCATCCCAATTACCTTTGAAGTCAATGACACACCCTCTCAACATGTCCTCTAGGGTTTGGATGGTGCGTTCCGCTTGACCATCCATTTGAGGGTGAAATGTGGTACTAAGTTTCACTTGAGTACCAAGCCCACTTTGGAAAGACCTCCAAAAATGGGAAGTAAATTGGGCACCTCTATCCGAAATAATCGACAACGAGGCCCCATGCAATTTCACAATCTCCTTAATTTACAGCTTAGCATAATCTTCCGCCGAATAAGAAACCTTGATGGGAAGGAAATGTGCTGATTTAGTGAATCTATCCACAATGACCCAAATGGAATCATTTGCCTATGGGTTCGAGGCAACCCTACCACGAAGTCCATATTGATCTCTTCCCACTTCCAAGTGGGGCTATCAATATCTTGAGTTAGACCTCTTGTTCCTTGGTGCTCAGCTTTGACTTGTTGGCAATTTGAGCACCTAGCCACAAAATCTACTATGTCTCTTTTCATTCCGTTCCACCAATAAATCTCACGTAAGTCGCCATACATTTTGGTGGCTCCCAGATGGATGGAGTATCGGGACCCATGGGCCTCCTCTAAGATTGTCTCTCTTAGGCCATCCAATTTCGGCACACATAATCTTCCTTGGTGCCTAAGCACCCCATCATCTCCTTAAGAGAAAGTTTCTATTGCTTTGTTGAGAACCGACTCTTTTAGTTCCATCAAAATAGGGTCAACATGTTGCTTAGACTTCACATCAACAACAACCGATGACTCGAAATAATGACGGACCATGACTCCTCCTTTTGGGGAATCTTCAAGTCGGACACCCAACCGGGCTAGCCTATGTACATCACGGGCTAACTTTTTATTCTCTTCTTCCACATGTGACACACTACCCATAGATATACGACTCAAAGCATCCGCAACCACATTTGCTTTTTCGGGGTGGTAAATGACACTCATATCATAATCTTTTAAGAGTTCCAACCACCTCCTTTGTCGGAGATTCAATTATTTTGGGCTAAAAACATATTGAAGACTCTTGTGGTCAGTAAACACATCCACATGTACCCCATAGAGATAGTGTCTCCAAATATTTAAAGCAAAGACTACGGCCGCTAGCTCAAGATCATGAGTTGGATAATTCTTCTCATGCACCTTGAGTTGTCTCGAGGCATAAGCTATAACCTTACCATGCTGCATGAGGACACAATCAAAACCCACTCGGGAAGCGTCACAATATACTACAAACCCTTCGGTGCCCTCCGGTAAGGTCAAAATCGGAGCGGAGGTGAGCTTATCTGAAACAATTAGAAGCTCTTTTCACAAGATTCCGACCATTCGAACTTGGACTTCTTTTGAGTTAAGGCCATTAATGGAGATGCAATAGATGAAAATCCCTCAACAAACCTCCGGTAGTAAACAGCCAAACCCAAAAAGCTTCGGATGTCGGAAGGATTTAAAGGTCTAGGCCAACTTTTGACCGCATCGATTTTCTTTGGATCAACTTCTATACCCTCACTAGAAACAATGTGACCAAGGAAAGCAACCGATCTTAGCCAAAACTCGCACTTGCTAACTTAGCATAGAGTTGGTGATCTTTGAGGGCTTGCAATACTATCCTCAAATGATTCATGTGATCATCCTCACTTTTAGAGTATATCAAGATGTCATCAATAAAGACAATAACAAATGAGTCTAGAAAATTTCTAACCACACGATTCATAAGGTCCATGAAAGTCGTCGGGGCATTTTTAAGACCAAAGGACATCACTAAGAACTCAAAATGACCATATCTTGTTCGAAAGGCTGTTTTCGGAACATCAACACCTCTCACCCTAAGTTGGTGATAACCCGACCTCAAATCACTTTTTGAAAAGTAACTCGCTCCTTGAAGTTGATCAAATAAGTCATCAATCCTAGGGAGTGGATACTTGCTCCTAATGGTCACCTTATTTAACTGTCGGTAATCAATACACATACGGAGAGATCCATCCTCCTTCTTCACAAAAAACACTGGTGCACCCTAAGGAGATATACTAGGTTGGATGAAACCCTTATCCAACAAATCTTTGAGTTGAGCTTTCAATTCCTTCAACTCCGCCGGGGACATTCGGTAAGGAGGGATTGAAATGGGCTGTGTATCCGGTAATAAATCTATGCCGAAATCTATTTCCCATTCGGGAGGAATCCCGGGTAGGTCATCGGGAAACACTTTCGGAAAATCCTTCACTATGGGGACCGACTCCAAACAAGGAATCTCGGACTCAAGATCATTGACCCTCACAATATGATAGAGACAACCTTTACAAATCAACTTACAAGCTTTTAGACATGTAATGATCCTTCCCCTAGGAACGGAATTTCCTCCCTTCCATTCTAAAATGGGTTCATTAGGAAATTGAAACGTCACAATTCGGGTCCTACAATCTATGGACGCAAAACAAGCATGAAGCCAATCCATCCCTAATATAACATCAAAGTCTAACACTTGTGCCACATCTTTGAGTTGATAGGCGGCAACTCCACCTTTTCTTGAGAAGACACACCTATAGCCTCTAGAACCGTTAACATTTCATCAATGAACCCTTGTGGATCTTCTTCCACTTTGGAGCCAAAGAAAGTAGGGGGATTCATCCTTGTGAAATCCCTTATCCTAGAAGCGGTAGTGCTAGCATTGGGGTTCACTTGCACCCTAGCATCCCTAGTAACTTCAGTGGCCAACACTTGAGTCAAATTATGAATAGCCGACCTTATCTCAACATTAGACATAGCCCTTTCTTCTATAGGAACTTGAGGGTTTTGGGAAACTTGAGGGGCAACCACCTCATTCACATTCTCCTCACCGGCCCTCCTTGCATTGTTCCTTCTTGTATTCATTGCCTATAAGCACAAGAGAAGGATTAGAAGAAAAGGACTAAATAGAGTTAAGGCTCTTAGGAACGACTATGGAATAACGAAAGAGTGAAAGTTCCTAAGCATCTCGTAGCCTCTCATTCATAAGTGTGGCGCGATTCACACCCATGAACAAAACTCTACTCGACGTGGTATCTTGTGACATGAATCCTACATTATTCTCAACATTATGCTCTGATACCAAGTTTGTAACGACCCGAGAGCACCCCCTAGTCATTACCAGCGTATTCGACCTCGAAGAGTTGTTATACAAGCCCTTAGCTTTCTTCATAGCATATATCATAGAATGAAATCACGAAAAATTTGAAACTTTTACTTTGGAAGTTCAACTTCACTTCATATATGAAAAATAGAATATAACTTTGTCACAATGCACTTAGCCCTTACACAATAAGAAGTCTTGAAATAGGAAAGTACAACAATATCTTTCAACATAAGCAAAGGACTAAATGTAGAAGCTAGATCATAGGATCTTGTCCTCGGACTTGAGGACTCACCAACTTGGGGAAGCAACAACAGGTGTCTTGAGAAGTAAGCTTGAATTTTCAACGGCCCGAACCTAAATGTTTGGGAAAAAGGAGAAAATATGGGTTAGTACAACACACATACTAAGTGTGGCTACTATGCATAAAAACCATTGAAACATGCATAAAAGGACATTTTATTCAAAACATGTTTTTTGCCAAGTAAATCCAATATGCACACAAATTTAGTATCATAGTCCAAACCAACATAATATCATCCCAACATGTAGATAGCTCAAGCAATACTAATGCAATGCAAATAATAGAACCCATAACCCTATTCAAAGCCAAGTATCACCTTAAGCAACCTATTTCATGCATACATTCATAAGATCATATTTAATCATAACTTACCATATTCATAATGATCATACATAACATAGCTTCAACATACATAAGTCGTAATCATCATAATCATAAGAGAACACTACTACAACCATCCCTTAGGATCCTACAAGTTCAATGTGCAAGAGAAGTCACATACCCTCCCTTACACTATGTAGAAACCCTTAAGAAAGCCCTAGTAAGAGTTCACACCTTTCATACCTTCATTCACTTTTCAATTAGGGAATTATTGCAATAAACGACATAGATCATGAGAGCTACATGGAATCCGGTGTTCTACTCCCACACCGAAAAGAGAGGGTTATTACTTGACTAAGGTGTAACCGTTCGTACATAGCTATCTAGGTGGATCCACTAAGCTAGAGTCCTATGTGGGCACATAGTTAACGGTCAAGGAGATTACTTCTAGAAACCCTAACTTACTAAACATGGGGTTTCCATCTCATGAGACAACACATACCGTAGGTAATCCGGACTTGCTAAACGTGAGGAAACCCATGTGGGGAGCCAGACTTACTAAACGTGAGACCCCCATCTCTTCTAAACGTGAGACCCCCATCTCATTTACATGCCCTTTCGGTGCTAAGCATCTAATTCCCATTAGTAATCATCTTTAGTCATCACAAAAGTTCACATTAGCCTTTACTAGACTCTTATGTAGACATCTTACCATAATAGCTCATATGTGTTCATAAGTGAGTAACAATCCTTTCACTTTAGAGACACTTAGCAAGTGAGTAAATTTTTCACTTTACATTACACTACAATCATGAGAACTACCTTTCAATCATATAACAATCATACCATAATATGCATACATACTTCATAGATAATTCAAGTGTAGAGGGTTAAGGATGAGGAAACTACGTCATCAACACCACAACAACACATTAGGTATAGCATCATTACAATCTAAGTAAGTCACCTTTCATACTTGAGTTCAAAGAAGAACCAACCTTCATACCTTCTTGCCCTTCGTGGGACATCCACACTTAAATTAACAATCAATTCATAACCAATACATAATACAAGGTAATTCATGAAGTAATAACATAATCAACATCAATATAAGCAATTGGCATATTCCCTTCATAGCCTTGAAGGCTTCATTAAAAGACCCAACCCTAATTTCATAGAAATTATACATAACTCAGGGTAGAATCATCATACAAACATGAATTGCATGACATCACATTCAATTTATAGCCTTCCATCAATATCCAACACAAACTACGGTTAGAATTAGGAAAAGAAGGAGAAGCATGGGTCTCATGGGGAATACTTCAAGAAACCACCAATACAACATAAATTCATCCATAATTGTTCATATAACATCAATCAAGTCAGCTTATAACATCAATTTCATTTTAGAAAGAAGACCCACGTTTTTGGACTGAAAACCTAGAAATTGGAGATTTTGAAATTAATCTTGAAGGGGCCTCTTGGGGAAAGGAATCCCTACAGTGATAAGCAACCATACCGTATTGACGAATTAACCATGAAAATCTGAGTTTAAACCTTGGAGAGTTGATCTTCTTCTTGAAGCTCCAATCTTCTTCAATGGAGTTCTTGAGAAGAGAGAGAGAGTAGAGAGAATGAGGAACTTTAGGTTTAGATCTTTGGGATTTTGTGTTTGAGTGATAAAAGTGAGGTAAATTGACTTAAAAATCATTATATACATGTCCCCTAAAGTAACCTAAATACCCCTCACTTAAATGGACTCTTTAATGAAGTAAAAATAGATTTCTGAATTTCTGCATTTTCGTCGCGGAACAAGTCTGCGACGCGGAGCTGTTCCCTGAAGATATTTGGAATTAAATTTCAAGACAGTAGAGTCTGCGACACAACCGCGTTGTGAAATGGATTTTTTCTCCTTGGGGGAATAAGTGCGCGATGCACAGCTATTCCCTCCAAGTGCAATCTGCAAGCTGCCTTGGCAGCTTGCCTGGCCAAGGTTGGGGTCTCCCTTGGGACCCCTTAGGGTGGTCCCGGGGAGTCATATTCGAATTTTTTGACCCTATAAACTTATATTTACCTATTTTAACTCTTTTTACAAGATTATACCATCATACGATACTCCCAAACCTGCCTAAAACCTAAGGACACACTGGAACACATTGTTCTCTAGTTTCCAGACGTCGTGGTTGTTTCTTGACGTTTAGACTTTTAATCTTCTAGACCAAGTCAATTACATTATTTTAGGTTTATAAACATCATTTTAAATATTTTTAAGTCATTATTCATAAGGTGAGGATCTAACCTAAGTCATAGAATTTTCGGGGTGTTACAATATTTGCCTTCCCACGAGTGCCAAAAGCCAATGGATTTAAAAGGTGGCCGGTCTGAGGATATGCTTTCTCGTATCCTCAACAAAGATGAGTGGTCAGACAAGATCATGAAAAAGATGAAAGAAGATGTGTCTACCCTTAGCCAGACCGTCACCTCCCATTCAGTGTTGATTGAGTAGTTGGAGACCCAAATGGGTCATATCTCATCTCATCTATACCCGAGACAACAATAGGGGTTGCCTAATGACACTATGGCCAACCCCAAGAATGAGGCTTGAAGGTGAACTTGCATCGTTCCACGATGTTAACTAAGGCGCTGCTTGGGAGGCAACCCAAGTTTTATTTTCTTTCTTTTTAAGTTTGCAATAATGGTGTGTTGAATGTGCATGTCAAAGTGTGGAAAGTGTGTGAAAAGTGCAAGTTGGCGAGCCAGAGGTTTAGTCGGTGGATCACCGAAGAGGTCGGCAATCCTGACCCAGACCGCCTTTGGACTCAAGACAATTTTACATTCGAGTCTATAAAACTTGGCGAACCAAGGAAATTATTGGCAAGTCACTGACCAGGTCCTCTAAAACTTGGCGACGTAAGTGAACATTCGGCGTGTCGCTGAGTGGGTCAGCGAGCACAACTAACGTCGCCGAATGGGTGAGAACTGGACGGTTTTTAAAAGGCCAAAGGTTTAATCTTCCAACTCTTTCACTTTCCCTTACTTTCGAACTTCACAAACTCACACCCGCACTTTAGTTTCAATATTTTTCGTATTTTAGAGTATTTTAGTCATTGATTTATGCTCGGATTGGGACTACATTGCCGCCTAGCATTTCAATCTTATCTTTATCGACATTTAAGATTGGTTTTCCGAATCCCAAGTTTAGTTTTGTCATTTTGTACTCATATGCAAATGATCTTATCTTGTTGTCGTGTGCTGGGCATGTCTGATAGTGTTAGTATGTTTGTGTGCTTGTTTTAATTTGAATACCTTGCCCATATTGCCTTTAATGTTGAATTCCCGTAACTTTGTGCCTTAAAATGAATTAAATCTTGTGGGTTTATGCTTGCATGTTGTTGAGTTTAGTTGGGTGAAGTCTAAGTAACCCGTATTTGTGCCAAATGATGTAATTTTCCTAATGATAGAGTTGGTGGCGTCATTCTTAAGGGTAAAAGTCATCAAATGGACAAATTTGGCATAACCGGGAAAAGTCTTAAGTATCTCGGTGTAATGGGTGTTATGGATCTTAGTTTAATTTGAATAGTGCATGCTTTGATTTTGTTTTTTGGGATTGCGGGGTTGAATTTGAGATGTTGGACTGAAAGTAGGCACATTGAGTCGTTTGGTGAGTTGGGTCGAGCTCACCGAACCACTCGGTGCTTCACTGAAGGTCCCCATCTCGCCTTTAATTTCATGCTATACTTGTAGTTTGACTCTGTAACTTTTGGTGAGAAGATTGAGGTCACCGAAAGAACTCGGTGACTCGCCGAAAGTCCTCTTGTTCGCCCTTTGTCTGCACCCATGTAGCCTAAATTGTACTGTAACTTTCAGCAGGCTAATCCTTGCTCACCGAATGATGTCGATGATCCGCCAAAAGGTTTTCCCATCGTCGACTTGCAAATATTCTTTTGAGAATTTTGAGCCAATCCTTTCGGCGAGCCCGATCTAGCTCGCCAAAGTGATTTGACGACTTGTCGACCTGTTCGATGAGTCTATCTGCAATTATTCTTCTGTGCTTTTCATTGAAATATTTCTAACTTTTTCCTGATGTTTGGCAGACATGGCTAGACCAAAGGTTGCAGGTAGAAACATGCCACCCCGAAAGAAGGCGAAAGGGGTAACACTAAATGAGGATGCAGCTGCATCCAGGGTCAAGGCCACCAAACTTCCAACGACTGGTGGGTAGGGAAAAGGCAAAGTGAAAGCACCAGCGTCACCGGAGGTCAGCTTCGATAGGGACGGAATATATGCCACCCATCTCACTACTTCTGAGAGTGAGGGTGAGAACCAAGAGCCTCAAATTGTAGCTTTAGATGATGATGAGCTAGTAGCAGCACAGAGGGCAGACCTACGGTCCAAGAGGATAAACGATCCATCTAGGATCAGGACTTCTCAGGCCACCATTTCTCCTACTCTAGCCCTAGAGTAGGCTATAGTCCTAGCACCTCCTGTACAGGGTCCTCCTCCCAAGTCGATGAACAAATTAAAGACTGAGGGGCTAAGGACGATTATTGAGGAGAAACGTCTGTCCACGGATGGGGTAATTGACAGGTACCCAGAGATAATGTGCTGTATAAAGTCACACAAGGTCCAGCTATTCACTAGACCTCGAGGATCTTATATCCCAAATTGGGTCTGGGAATCTACACTGCTTATGGAGCATTGATACCACAAAGAAAGAAGCAGGCAGCGGCATTCCAACTGGGTGATCATGTAGTTGTCTGGGGCAAGAAAGTGTTGTGTGACATTACTACTATTAATGAAGTTCTGGAGTGCACTAACAATATTGATGACGCTCACCAGTATAGGATGAAGGCTAAGTCCTTTGAGGGAATAAAAAGTTGGGTCGCCCCTCTCATATGTGATAGCACTCCAAGTGGTTAGAGGAAGGGGTCCTGATAGAGAAGAGGGACTTACATGTAGCTGCTAGATACTGGTTTGGCTTTATTAGCAGTATTGTTATGCCATCCCAGAATGAGTCCGTCCTTTGCCACTCAAAGGCAGCTTGTCTTGGCACGATCATTGCAAGGGGGCAAATTAATTTGGGGATGATCGTTAAGTAAGAGATATTCATGAGGTCCAAGAAGTGTCATACCTCACTTCCCTTCCCGGTGTTGATCACCGAGCTATGCAGATGGGCTCGGGTTTCTAGAGATGAAAAAAGGATATGGAAGTGATTCCCACACCCTCTACTGATATTCAGAGGATCGAGACAGAGTATCTAAAGGATCTGGCGGAGAAGAAGGAGAGGCAGCCCTGGTGGACTCTTCCCTGGTTGTGGACACATATTCACTTCCTACAGAGGCAGTTTTGCCTACTCTGGCCCGTCGGCCTTCAGGTACCTCTATTGTTGCTCCTTCTAACACTCCAGATTCTTCTGCTGCTGCACTATCTCCTAGACATGCTGTTGTTGTTTCTCGAACTCCGCTCACTCACGCTTCTATACTACGGATATGCAAGCTGGCCCATTCTGCTAATTGTCGGGCTTCCAGACTTGAGGCCTCCATTTTGGGCATGATCCAGATTTCCCTGGCTGATGTTGTGACACCATTGAACGCTGCCATTGATGCCCTTGCAGCAAGGATAGCGGTGTGTGAGCGTGGCCAAAGGGACACCGAGGAGGTGACGGCACTAAAGGCCGCTATTACTGTGTTGAGGAGTGATGTGGATTAGCTGAAGTCCACCGACATGTCTAAGATTTTTGGGATGGTGGAGATCCCAGATGTGCCAGATAAGCGCCTGGCTACCACCGGAGATAAGGTTAGAGTTAAGAAGGCAGCTGATCTCGAGTTTATGGCGGAGACTAATGAGGAGATGCTTGCGGCGGTGGAGGAAGCTTTGTATGAGGGACTTACTGAGACTGAGTAGGCTATGGTAGATGCAGTTGTGCAGGCTTCTTTGGTGGATACACCCTTGGCTGATCCTAGTGCAGCTGCTATTCCTTCTTAGGTGACTCCGAGCACTGATGCCTAAGGCCATATTGATGCACCGGGCTCTGATGCCTAGACAGATGGAGTGACTAAGTAGATAGGATCCCTTTTTTACCTCTCTCTGTCTTACTTTTATTTTGACTTTTGGATATTTTAGTTTTGTTTGCATTTGAGGACAAATGACTTTATTTGTGGTGGGGTGAGGACCACCTTTTGTGTGACCTTTTGTGACTCTCTTGTTTTTGTATATATTTAGGTTTTGAGCTATCATTGTGTGTTACACAGTTATTGTTGATGATTGAGCTTGTGGCTCCTTATTTTTAATTGTAAATGATTTTTGGACTCTCCGAAAAATTGTGCCACTTGTTGTTTGTGTTGAATGTGACTATTCTCTTGCAAATTTGAGTTTCGGTTTTGATCAATAGAGATGACTTGAATAGTGATCATAATTGAACAAAAATGAATGTGTGAATACGATGAGGCCAACTGAAGTTACATAGACAATATGTGAACTCTTTGCCTCTCGTTGTGACTAGCCAAGTATCGAATTGAGTCTTTTGTACTGAACATTACACACTAGCAAAAGTGTGGAGTCTAATTTGACATTAGTGTCAATGCCTCGTGTGATGAGCTTACCGTGAACCATGTGTGATGACACCTAGAATTTTCCCCGCTGGTCCGGTTGAATAAGTGATGCTATCTCTTGATATGATCTTAGGCAACTTTGAAGAGTGTGAAATAATTTGACATCAAACCTCTTTTGTGGCCTACGTTGTGAGTGTGTGAACCTCGTTTGAAAATCCTTTGAGCCTTAGCATTTTCTTGGAAGAAACTTGATGAAATTGTGACCTTTCTTGACCCATTACCCATAATCCTCATGATTTGTGGTTTGTGTGAATAGCCAACTTAGGCCAAAATCCTAAGTCGGAGGTGTGGTGAAAAGAGAAGGTAAATCAAGAAGTGCAAGAAAGTCCCCTTTGACCCATGGTTTTGAGAAAAATTGAACCCTCCATATAAAAAAAAAGAAGAGAAAAAGAAGAAGAGAAAAAGAAGAAAAGAATGAAAAAGAAAAAGAATTAAAAAATTTATCAAATAAAGTTGTGAAAATGCAAAGAAAATGGGTTGTCCAGGCAATCCATGGAAGATGAATAATGGGGTGACTTTTGAGCACGAATGAGAATGATGAAGAAAGGGAAAGAAAGTGTTGTTCACACCACATCTCATGAGGACTACATCCATATAGCCTAAATGACCATACATTTGTACTCAACCCCATTACAAACTTTGAAAAGACCTTTTTTATCTTAATTGAGGTGAAATAAGGGTTGATTGGAAAATACGGGCAAACTTATGGGTGAAGTCATGCATTGTGTTAATCTTTGTAAGTGTGAGCGTTGCATTTGATTCCAGAACTTTAAATTGTGAACCATTGTGTGTGAATATGGAATCATTCTTTGAGGGCATTTGAGTACCTTTGTTGAGCTTGAACTTGCATTTGAAGCAATTGTTGTGAGCTTGAGATTGTTTGATAATGGTGAGTCACAACTTAAATCTTTAAGTGCACAATTGATCTTTGCATTAGTAAATTGAGTCTTCTTGTGTGCATTCATGATTGAGTCTTGTGTAGCACTAGTTGACACATCCTTTTTGAACGGCTGAACTTGAGTTTTACTTGAGGACAAGCAAAAGTTTAAGTTAGGGGTGTTGATGAATCCACGATTTGGACTCATTTAGGGCTTTATTTTAATAGATTTAGTGTCCTCAAATGCATATTTTGTGCCAATAACTGAAGTAAATCCTTGAATTTCAAGTATTTGGATTGAGGAACAAAGCATTGACACTATTGAGTAAAAAGGAACCAGGCAACTGAAAGAACGAAGAAAAAAAAGCCTGAGGATCACCTAACCGATTGGGAGAGTCGCCGAATGGCTATGGTCTCGCCTAATGTTCCAGTGTGCTAAGCCATGAAGGAGAAAATCAAGTCGGTGATAGAAAGGAGCAGTCGGCGATTCGCCGAATGGTTTCGTAATGCTCTGCTATATCACCCAAAGTACAAAACCTGAAGATGTTGAAGGCCAAAGAAAAAAGGTGATGGAATTGACCAAAGGGCAGATCGCCGAGTGAATCGGTGATCCCGACTTATTGCACCGAATGGTCCTTCGCAGCACATTTTTGGATGACTATAAATACGTTTTTAAATTCTTAGTTTAGTATCCATTTTAGAATTTATAATTGTTATTGTTCAGTTTTCAAGTTACAGCGCTGAGAACTGAGTTTAGAGACATTTTTCCTTAGCTTTGAAGATTTTCATTTCTAAGAAATTGGAAGTGGATGTTGAAGATTCTTCATCTTACACTTTGTAAAGACTATATCAATCTTACCCAGTTGATGGAAACACAATTTTGTAACGATTTTTACCAATTTATGATGTCTAGCAAAAACCCCAATTCTTGGGGTGTAATAATGTAAGTATGAGTTGATTAGGTTGTTGGGTATTGTTAATTGATAGTGTAAATGTTGTTTAAAAGTGATTTCGTTCAGTAATTGTGGTTGAACTTAATGGGTTATAGTTGCAAATACAATCCTAACTTCATTTTTTTTGCTTGCTCGAGAGAGAGAGGTTTTAAAACCAAAATTTCTGAATCTATGGTCTGTGGGTATTGGGTTATCATGGGTTCAGCTCGAGAGAATGAACCCTAAACCCTTTTCCACACATTCAGCTCGAAAGAGTGAATGAACAAAAGCGTAGGTTGTTCTTAATTGATGCTTATTGGTGTTCGAGAGAAACCAATTTGATTCATTGCTCGAGAGAAAGTTTATCCCTAGTAAAGTCTAGCATATTCACTGATTTACAGCTAATCACTATTAATTGCAATTACCCGATTGTCTACCTTAGCCCATAATCCAATCACATCCCAAGAACCCGTCTCTATACTTGCTATTTTCTTGTAATTTGCTATTGTAGTTGATAATACAAACAAATCCCCATTATATTTGACACTTGTGTCACCTTTAATTTGAACCATGCTTTTATTCATAAATGTCTTTAGCTATAATTGACTTGAGCGTATTCTTACTTGCCTATTGATTCTCATCTACGTACCACTCCCTTGGGACTCGACCCCAACTCACATAGTTAGGTTATATTACTATTGAACGATCATTGACACTTAGTATTGGATGAAGTGTCCTTATACGTGAAATCAGGTTTTTTGGCCTTAAGATTTAAGATTCAGGGTTTAGGGTTTAGGATTTGTGCTTTAGGGGTTAGGCCCTAAGGTTTAGGTTTTATGCTTTATTGTTTAAGCTTTAGAGTTTCATCCCTAAGGTTTATGGTTTACTGTTTAGGGATTTTAGGGGTTTTAACAATTTTTAGGGTTGTTTAGGGTTTAAGGATAAGGGTTTTTAGAATTTTTGGTTAAGGGTTTTTAGATTTAGAGTTTTTTGGGTTTAGGTTTTAGGGCTTAGGATTTTTTTTAAGTTTAGGGGTTTGTAAAGGTGCTTAGGGTTTTTTAGGGTTTAGGATTTCTTATGGTTTAGGGTTTAGGGTTTAGGTTTCTTAGAGTTTCTTAGGTTTTCTTAGAGTTTAGGGTTTCTTAGGGTTTAGGGTTTCTTAGGGTTTCTAAAGCTTTAGGTTTTAGGTTCTTTTAGGGTTTCTTAGGGTGAAGGGTTTAGGGTTTAGATTTTCTTAGGGTTTGGTGTTTCTTAGGGTATTTTATGATTTAGGGTTTAGGTCGTAAGGTTTAGGGTTTTGAGTTTTGCCCTAAAGATTAGGGTTTATGGTTTATGGTTTAGTGATTAGAGTTTAGGTCCAAAGGTTGAGATTCTAGGATTTAGGATTTAGGCCCTAACTTTTAGAGTTTATTGCTTATTGTTTATGGTCTATGGCCTATGGTTTTGGGCTTAAGACCTAATTCTTAGTGTTAATGATTTAGGGTTTAGGGATGAGGGTTTAGGTTTTAGGCCCTAAGGATTAGGGATTTGGGGTTATTGTTTAGGATTTAGGCCCTAAGATTTAAGGTTTAGGGTTTAGAATTTAAAGTTTAGTGTTTATGGTTTAGAGTTTTCCCACAACGTTTAGGTTTCCCCCTAAAGTTTAGGACTTATCCCCTAAGATTTATGGTTTATGCCCAAAGGTTTATGGTGTAGGATTTAGGGTTTAGGACCAAAGGTTTAGGTTTTAGGCTCTAAAGTTTAGAGTTTATAGTTAAGGTTTAGAGTTTAGGGTTTATGGTTTTTGTTTCAGGGTTTAGACCCTAATGTTTAGATCTATGGTTTTAGGGTTTGAACCTAAGGCTTAGGGTTTAGATTTTAGGCTTTAGGTTCTAAGGTTTAGGATTTAGGGTTTATGATTTCTGGTTTAGGATTTTGATAACGCTCAAATTTCCTCTTTTAAACCAATTAAAAGGGACATTGGTCATAGTCAATAAAAAGACCTAACGAAGAGTCGAGGTCAAATCCCACAGGGAATGGTATATCGTAGAGAATTCATATCAAGAAATTTTGATTGTAAAATTGATCCTTTGTAATAGTAAAAACAAGTGTGTGGTTGATTCCACCAAATTGATGAAAAGATTTTGTTATCAATTGTCACAGTTAAACTAAAATCACAGAACTATTAAGAAGAAACAAGCAATCTACAAGTGCGAGGATTGGAAATCAATGTCACATAGGGGTAATTGTACTGCTCTATAGTGATGAACATTCATGAATAGGCTAACTCATCTTCAATGACGCTAATTTTATTTTCGGTCTCATAGCATCCTTGATTAGAATCTCTTTGTGGTCTCATCTATATGTGAATCTAACCAACCCAATACCTTACTCTATTCTCTCTTTAGATGTAGAAAATAGGGCAGATAGATCCGACCCATAACCTCTATTTTCAAGCAAGTTTCAGACATCAAACATAAATTTCTAGCATTTGACTAATTACCCAATCCAATCAATCTCTTTCGAGCACTGACCGAAGATAGGAAATTGGAATTAAGTTTGCAACCTTGACCCATAAATTAACCCCATACTAATTAACCCAGATTTATGTATAAACAGCAGCAAAAATAGAGTATAACACAATACGCATTATAATATATCAACACCTAACCCCATAATTACACCTTTAAATCTTGAGGTTTTAGCCACTCATCACAAAAGGTAAAGAAATTATACCTTCCATGAAAGAAGCCATGGGTAACATGAAATTAAGAAATTACAAGCAAACTCACTTTGGATTTAACTTCAATTTGTCAAATTTAAGAGCAAAGTTGAAAAACCTCAAAAGCTAGAAAGTGTTCTTCACAAGGTGAAAGTGTTACTCTCTAGCCTATTCTCAAACAAAGAACTTTTTCCCTTAGCATTTTTGACTCTTTTTCTCTCTCTCTTGGGCTATTTATAGTTTCAAAAAATTTGGCACAAAACCTCAATGCACGTCTCACTCGGCAACATTAGTCGGGTTCGCCGAACTCCTTTGGTGAATCACCAATTGAGCTTCAGCTCAACTTTAAAGGCTCTAGGCTGCAGCTGCATGTGTTTGAACCTTAGTCGGTGAGCTCATTTCAGTCTACCTTTTAAGTTATGTGTATCGCTGAGTATCACCTTAGTTTGCCTTTTGAGGCTTCAATTTTGCTCATTGCGATGTCGCTTTCAGCGATGATCAGCAAGGTTGCCTTTCTCATCTAATGAGTAAGGCTGGCAACGGAACCAGGAGGTATCGGTACCGGTTTCGGTCCGTTACCGGTTTCGTCTCGGTTCCGGATAGTACCGGTTAGATCTGGTATTGTACCGGTCCGGGAGGGGTAACGAGACGGAAACCGGGATTTACCGGTCCGTCCCAGTCCGGTTAGTCCCGGTTCCAGTGCGGTTCGGTCATTTTTTTTTTATTTTTTTTTTAATCTGAAATTTCAAATTATAGTCGTTGAGAGCCGTTGGGCAACGGGTTTTGGGCCCCACCAACGGCTCTTTCACCCCCATGTCCCCCCTTTACATCTCCTTACCCCCCAAACTTTTTTTAATACCCCAAACTTCTTAAAACTACATTTTCATCCTTTTTTTTAACTATAAATACCCCTAATCTTTCATTCTTTTCACTCACAAAAATATCTTCTAATCTCTCTACTCTCTAAATTCTCTTATTCTCATTAAAATTACGAATTTGATCTTTGGAAATTGGAGCTTCAAAATTCAACTTTCAATTTTCGGCTTCCGG
>JAJOOH010011880.1:0-19203 GCA_029582605.1 Solanum gracilifrons | reverse complement strand
CTTTTTAGTCTATATTAAGTGAAATTGTTGGGGCATGTAGGGGTGTCAAATGAGCAGGTTATGTTGAAATTGTAGATATTAAAATGGGTTGAAATAGAAATCGGTTGGATCATGATCCGCCTAAATTTTACTTTGGGCTAAAAGCAGATTGGGTCATGATCCACCATTTGTATTTCAACTCAGTTTTCAGCCCAAAAGTTATAAATGAATAGATAAATTCTAGAAGATATAAAATATATAATAATTTATATCTTTAATATAGGAACATACATTACTTCAATGCAAATAAAGAGTCTTAAAATAGATTACAATTGAAAATTTAATTGGGCTCAATTGAAAATTCTTTTGAAGTTGGTTAAAATTTGAAAGGATTGAGATTAAACTCAATTCAAATTATCTTGAGTCTAACCCATAAAATTTTGGACGGATTACTTATGATTGGACTCATTTTTGACGCCCTAGAGACATGACACATACTTTAAAAACATAAATCAAATGCCCCTTCGATTATTCGCACGAAATTAACTCTCTTATTATTGACTTTGTTCATTTTTACTTGTCTACATAACTACACTATTTTGAGATGTCTAACTATACATTTTTTATTTACAAAATCAATGAATAATTTATCATTTTGTGTCTATGTTATCCTAATTATTAAATACTATTCATTTTTTTATTAATTAGAAGACTTATATTTTACCAAATTATCTTTATCATGTATTGTTTCTTAATATTATGTAAGTCAATAATAGGCAGACGGAATATTCATTTTAAAAGATTGGGGGGATTATAACCATCTTCATTTGAGCTCTATGCTAAAATAGACACGCAAAACTTCCTTTCCCACAGTCGTACGTAGCAAAACCGGAAAAACCCTGGCACCTACTTGCTGTCAATTCCAACAAAAAATTAAACAAGAAGAGCAGAAATGGATGTTAATGGGTCAGCAATGGAGGTCGATGTTGTCAATGTTAGTCCTTGTTTAGACAGCTTTGTTGATGATGGTACTGTTGAGAGTCACAGGTACTTTCTTGCACGCAAAACTATGCTCGAAATGCTGAAAGATCGTGGTTTTGCAATACCCAATTCTGAAATCGACACCACCCTTCAAGAATTCAGAGAGAAATATGGTCAAAGACCTGATGTTGAGCGCCTCAGAATCTCCGCCATGCACAGAACTGACCTTACCAATAAGGCTAGTTACCCCTCTTTCCTTTCTTGAATCGCCTGTTTTTAGCTTCTTGTAGTGATAATTTCTCTAAAGTTTCAATCTTTTACCTCGTTAAAGAAAGTATTAAGGAACTCTGAGTTCTTTCCTTTTGTTAGTGAGTGAAATTTGGGGAATGAGCGAAAAAGATTCAAGTATCTTAGGTGATGTCACACATCATATTGGTGTAGTGTGGATAGCCTTGTATCCGGAGTATTGTGCGATAAGAAGTTACCATCACAATTTAAAGGTATGTTCTATAGAGAGTGGTGGTTAGACTGACTTTGTTGTACAAGGCTGTGTTGTTGGCCCATCAAGAACTCCTATGTTGAGAAGATGCAAATAGAAATGATGATGATGAGAGATGGATGTGTGGACATACTAAGAGCGATAAAATTAGTAATGAGGATATCCGGGACAAAGTGGGAGTGGCCTCCGTGGTGGACAAGATGAGGGAAGAGAGACTTATATGATTTGAGCATGTAAAGAGGAGATGTGCCTATGCCCCAGTGAGAAGGCGTGAGAGTTTGGATATAGTGGGGATAAAGAGAGGCAAACGTAGGCCGTAGAAGTATTGGGGAGAGGTGAATAGACAAGATATGATGCATCTTTAGTTTTTTGAGGACATTACCTTAGATAGGAGGGTGTAGAGGTTGCAGATAAGTGTAGAAGGTTAGTAGATAGTCGAGCGTTGCCATAGAAGTATCCTATTCATGTAGTTTGTGGCTTGGTGGTAGTCTAGAGCACCATATCTGTCATAGTATTAGCCATTTCATGTAGTCTTTGGCTTTTGGTATCTGATATCATCTGTTGTTTATCATGTTTAGGTGATCTCACCTTGTTGTTGATATTACGGTTCCTTGCTCCACACTCTTTCCTATTAGTTGTCATGTTTTTCTTCGCTATTTTTTTTTTATTTGACTTGCTTCACTTGAGTACACTCTACCCTCCCAAGACTCCACTTTTGGAAACAACCTCAGGTCTGCATACACTCTACCCTATCAAGACCTCACTTTGTGGGATTCCATTGGGTATGTTGTTGTTAATAAGAAAATTATTTACGTTTATCAAAAAAAAAAACTACAAGTATGAAATTGTGGAGACTCTTTCTGATTATGTTGGGGATATTGGTATTCAAGTTGGTTACCTAGATAAAGTGACCGAATTTCTGAGCCTTTTCCAGAGAACAAAGCGAACTGAAGTTGGTATATTCTTTGTAAGGCCAAAAGAAATTTACAAGTTCTCTCATCAAATTCCCTCTTTCAAAATGCCTGGAACTGAACGAGAGGGTGTACCTAGTGGATCATTTGAACTTGATCCAGCCTCTATACCCCTCAGTTAATTCAGATGATATTTGGTACCATGGGAATGTTAAGGAAGTGCGCAGGACTATAAATTCTGAACCTGTAGAAAATGTTTTATCTGCAGTTTCCACTGGAACTAGTGGTAAGTCTGTTAGCCAAAATGCAGGGATTCTCAAGGAATTCGAGGTTTTAGCAGCTGGACAGGAGCTTAGCGGAGAAGCTCGAGTTATTCAGCTATGGTGGATGGAAGATAGAAGATGAAGAATGGAATTCCATCAGAAAGTGTACTTGTATATTCAATTGATGATTCAATCTGTAATGATACAATGCCTTATATAGAAATGAGAAAGAATCTTATCTTGCTAACTGCTTCTAACTAATCCAACAGCATAACTAGCTACTCATAAGGCAAAACTAACTACTAATTCATTTATTGTGTAACAGTACTCCCTGCTGCAAAGAGATCCTTGACCTCAACGATCTAAATGAGGAAACAGTTAATGCATTAAAGAATTCCCAAGTAGCATGATCTGCTGACTTCTGCTTCGACTACCATCATCAATTGATTCGCAATGTTGTTGAGACTTCAGATGATCCTTAGCTGTACTTCTCTTAGACATTTTCCCACTTGCTGTACCAAGAAAAGCCAACCAAGATGCATATTTTCAAAAGCCTCGATATCACTCTCATTATCTATAAAGAATGCATCGCAAAACAAGTCTTCAAAAGCTTCAGTTTTATTGTTTCTTTCAATGGTGCCATTAAACAGAAAATCTATATCTAAATCTCTTTTAGGCATTTCATCGAGAACCTTGGAAGTATATGAGACCTTCTTGATAGAAGTTTCTTGTGGGTAGAAATGAGAAAGATTAGAGAATTCAAAACTAACCAGCTTCTTTGGGGAATCTGCCCCAAATCTTTTCACTAATGCTACCACATATTCATTCCAAGTTGGTGGTTGAATGTATTGCATGTATTTCATAAAGGACAAGTGCCACCGAACAACTTCACCTTCTAACTGTAGAGCAACAATGCTAATCTTCTCCTCCATGGGAATGTTCTCCCTATGGAAGAATTGATCGATTCTAAACAACCAAGATCTGAAATCTTCTTCGGAAAAGTTCAAAAACTCCATTGTCGACCCTCGAGGGTAATGTGAATTCTGATTACCGAAACTACTGTGTGATTGTTGCTCTGACTGCCATCCACCCACAGGTATTTTGTCTCCTCCTGTGGGTATTTTATCTCTCTGATTCGCTCCATTGCTTGCCATTAGTTCCTTGATTTCAAGCACCACTTGATCCAATTTTTGAAGATTTGAAACTTTCTTTGCTAGAGTACCAATTTCCAATAACATTTTCTGCATCATTTCACGCAATTCCCTTACTTCACTAGAAGAACTCTCATTTGCTCTTGCTGATTTTTCCATTGCTACCAAGGATTCATATGGATCTGATACCAATGTTAGCCAAAATGCAGGGATTCTCAAGGAATCCGAGGTTTTAGCAGCTGGACAGGAGCTTAGTGGAGAAGCTCGAGTTATTCAGCTATGGTGGATGGAAAGATAGAAGATGAAGAATGGAATTCCATCAGAAAGTGTACTTGTATATTCAATTGATGATTCAATCTGTAATGATACAATGCCTTATATAGAAATGAGAAAGAATCTTATCTTGCTAGCTGCTTCTAACTAATCCAACAACATAACTAACTACTCATAAGGCAAAACTAACTACTGATTCATTTATTGTGTAACAAAGTCTGATAATGCGAAGACATCTCTGAATTCAGGGGACTTGGAAGGCATCCATGACGAGTCTCTATATTCATTAACTTGGAGCTGAAACTAAGGTCTTATGGGACTCAAAAATGAGAAATTTTCCTTTGTCAGTTTATGCTCCATTAACACATTGGTCATATCAGTTTATTGCTAGATGATTAAGCTAGAAGTTAACGTAGAATAGATGTAATACTTTATTAATCAACTATTGTATTAGATACATATCTGTAAGTGACAAACATTTACCACAGATTAAAACATCATCCGATATTGACAGTTATGTATCAGTATTATTGTATCTAATACAAATTTGTATTTTTTACACATTACATTGTTGTGTGCCAGGTAATTTGTCATGTATCAGGTAAACTATGTAGACACCCAATTTTTTCCCTCCACAATTTCAAATGATTTAAAATAATTAGTTTTATGATTTTGTTTTTTAAAAAGAAATAATAAAAATAATAATAGTTTGCAAGTTATTTTAAATAGTTTGTCACTTTTTTAAAATATTTTTTCAATAATAAATACGTTTTTACAGTTATGTATATAATTAGTATATTTTATAAATATTTGGAAAATCATCACAAAAGATTATTTTATTAATTTACTTTAGTTTAAGTTATAGTTATAATTTAGAGTTAATTAGTTTGTAATTAAATTAATTATTTTATAATGGATGTAATTATTTTATTTTGCTAAGATTAGAAGCTCGTTAATTAATTAATAGCAATTCATCTTATTCAAGTTTTGAACTAAATTTGTCAATTGAGCTCAATCTGGCTATTTCTTAAACTCCAATTGGCCAAATTCGTAACACCTTGGCCGAATCCTAAAGGCAATTGGCTAATACATTTTTAATTCCCTTTTTCAGCTTTATTCCATCTCAATTCATAAACCCATTTTTCACCAATGTGGGCCCATTCCAGCGGCCCAACTCAATGCCAATTACCCAGCCTAATCACATTTTTTTTTATAAATTATAGGAACCACATATTATAAGTACTATAAATAACATCCTATCCCTTCTAGTTTTCTATTTACCAAAAATCCCTTAAAAATGATGTTTGCGGGATACATAAGGTTGTGCACGAGATACATTAGGTTTGATACATTCCACATAGCGAGATACATAGCGTTGTGCACGGGATACATAGCGTTTTATACATTCCACATAGCAGAATACATAGCGTTGTGCACGGGATACATGCGAGATACATAGGTAAATAAGAGGTTTTTGAAAATTTTGAAATAAGTAGGGATAAATGGATATTAAGGTAAATAAAGGAGTGTAGTTAAGTAATTTGTCCTTTTTTTTACCAGCAACAATAACCCATTCTAAAAGACTCATACACATACGTACGACCCAGAAACTCGGCCCATGGGTAGTTTTAATTTAGATAACATCAATTGCATTAGTAACACGATTCCTAGATTCTTATATGATATGTTAGTTTCATCCTTAGTTGATCTTGATTTGGTTAAGTATGCAGTAGTTGGATGTTTTATGGTGTTTGACAATTTTGGTTTCATTAAGGGCAGTAGTTCTTTGGTAGAAATGGACTTATTAACTGTGATGAAGGATGAAAATTGCCAAAGTGTTTGGGTTTAGTCCTTCTAAGTAATGAACTGTTGTTATTGCATTTGTTTAATTATTTTTGTGTAGTTAAGCTTAATATCCTTTTCTTGGTTAATATATGCAGTAGTTAAGCTTGACCGTATATTAGTATAATTAAGTTCTCCTTCCCAGTTTACATTCATTGCATTTTGAGAGGAGATTTCTCTTTTGAACTTTCTAATCTTTTATTCCTTTATTTCTTGGTGCATGAACACTCTTTCATCGTGTCCACTTGGACTCCAATCTCTTGCATGCTCCTTCTTATCGAGTCAACCTCGCAATTGGAACCATGTGGAGTTTGGGAAGAGAATATATGTTGTAAGGGAAGCTGTTACAGGTCTGGAAGGCAGGAAACAAAATTGGTATATGATCTGTATACACTGATATACAGATTGTGTATACAAAAACGGAAATTGGGTTAAAGCCCAAAATTGCAGCGAAATTGGCCCAAGAAGTGGCCCAATTTCATTTTCTCTTTTGCTCTTCCATTTGTTTTGATTATGTTTGACTAATTTTGTTTTACTCCAACTTTAAAATCATTAATTAACTTAGTTGAATTTCCCAAAAGATAACTATTTTCTTTGTGTCGGTTTATTTTAATAAATTATATTTCATCAACTCTTTATTTTTTTTTATTTATTCATTCAAATGTTTTTAGTCAAAACTTTCACTTATCTTATTTAAAATAATATTCATGCTTTAATTGACCAAATTGGTTGAAGTTATTATTTCTAAAATGAGTCAAATAAATTCTAATCACTCACAATTTAATTTAAATATTTCAATTAAGGTCTCTCTTTCTTAAAATAATAAAAAAAATATTCTTTGTTTAACTTTTTTTTCAAGTTAATATTGTAAATTATTTTTATAATCATTTTCCTAAAAAATAGTCAAAATATATTCTAACCAAGTCGTAGGATAACCGCATGTTAGCGGACACTTCAAATGCTTTAAAAATCTTCTTGAAGTGTAAATGAGAACCTCGTACCATTTTTCTCTTAATTTTTAAAAACTCAATCTTTCTTTAAAAAATTAAGTGACGACTCTTTTCCTAAGTATTTTTTTTCAAATTGTTTTATACTTAGAACATTTCAAAAAGTAATTTTTCTAAAGATAGTAAAATTACCGCATAACAGTTATGTATCAAGTTATATTATGTATCAGGTATATTGTCATGTATCAAGAAAACAATTATATGCAATAGAACGGAATTACTAACATAATATAACCAAATTCAACAACATTAGGCCATTCATACAAATTTTGAGAGTTATCCTCTGAAACTTAACCAAATCTTCAACACAAAAAATTAATTAAAGATGTCTATTAGATAAATAACTACGGTACATTATTCAAATCTTCTTCAACATCTGGTATGAAATGACCCCTAGGTTTGGATGAATCATCTTTTTAACTAACATAACCTCTATTGGCCTTTTCGCTACTATATTTCCATAACAATGTTGCATATAATGGACGTAGGTAATTAGCTTGAAATTCATTAGGTGTGATCGGAATTCCATCGTTGAGATACTCAACAAAGGCAATTTGAAATTCCCTACATTAGAAAACATGAACAATACTTAAAAGACTGAAGATATATAAAAAGATCTAATACATAGTGAATTAGTCGAATTGACACAATTATGTATCATATACATATCAGTGAATTTGATACACAGTTCCTTGGTTATAGAATATTAGGGCTTATGTATCATAAGTATTATTGGGTAATGTATAAAGATACATAGCCTTCAAATTTAAGTAAGTCTAAACAAAATTAAGGGATCGTTTGGATTGATGAACTAGAGGATTTTATCTAAGGATAATATTTAAGAGGCCTTTAATCTGCTGTTTGGTTGCCAAGGGTGGGATAACTTCTCCCAGGATTAACAATTAGTCCTGGGATAAGTTATCCCTCCATGGGTGTGGAATAGCAATCCCAGGATCACTTATCCTGGGATTGGGTAGGTAAAATAACAAAAATACCCTCCTTAAACCACATTTTTATACACCATGCTACATTCATGTATATTAACATAATTTTTAACAACATTTATAATAACATTCACAACCTTATTTTTCGTTGCTCTTATGATAATATATTTTTCTATTAAAAAATTACATTTTATAAATACAATTTTTATTTATGAATATAATATCAGTTGAATTTATTTGCCTAATTCTTATGTTTATTTATATTTTGATTTGTCTCAAAATGTTCACTTACAGTACTAAATTGCATATTTTTTATTAAATAGTTTATTACTCACTTAAAAATTATTTTTTTATATCAATAAAATGTAGATAACTTTAATAATAAAATTTCTTTTACTTTAAATAAACTTAAAATGGAAGTTTTATTTTTAAGCTAAATAAGGTGACGGTTTTATTTTTAAAATAAATAAGATGAAAGTTTTATTTTTAAGCTAAAAAGATGGAAATTTTATTTTAAGCTAAACAAGATGGAAGTTTTATTTTTAAGTTAAATAAGATGAAATTTTAATTTAAAAACACACGGCACAATCATGGAAATGCACACCCAAAAATATTTAATCTAAATAAGATGAATTTTTTTATTTTTAAGAATGAATAACTAAACTTGCAAAGAAAATGTAAAAAAGAAAAGAAAAACTACATAAGGTAAAGGGTATTTTTGTAAAAAAAAAATAACTTATTCTTAGAAATTATGCTATGAATATAAGTTTGAATATGACAAACCAAACAAAAATTAATCCCAGCATAACTAATCCCAGCATAACTTATCTCATCATAACTAATCGCAGCATAACTTATATTCAAACCAAACGACCCATACATAACAACAACTGATACATGAATGACTGTAAAATTTGTTATAGTTATGTATCATATAAATAATCAAAAGCATGAGACACACTGATTTACATATGAAAATAGAAAGATTTATGTATCACGAATATGATTTGCAACTGTGTGTATCTACATATCCTTCCAAATTGAATAAAACTAAAGATACATCGCAACACATGATATATGATACATTTTGTAGAAGTTATGTATGAAATACATGTATAATGATTGTTGACATCCTTTGAGAGGGCGCAACGTCGCGGTGGCTCAAAAAATTAACAATATTAAAGAATAAAAGAATTTTAAAGGGAAAGGGGTAAAAGGGAAAAGAGAGTCGCCATCTAATTTTAGGAAAAATTAGGAAATCAGTTAATTAATTAACATAAAAAAAGTCTACGAAACCAAGAGATTCTAGGTAAGGGATTCAAGTTATTCCGAAGGAAATGTGTTAGGCATCCTTCGAAATCCATAATTGTGGGTCCAGACTGAATTCATTCTTTCAAATTGAGGAGGAGATCAAAACAGTATACAAGTATAATAATACATGCGATATACACAAGTAATAAAATAAAACAACAATATAAGAAACGGTCTAAGTTTTGCCTAACATCGATATATACAAAATAATGAATAAAAAATATAATTTGAACTTCATTCGAATAACTTCAATGGAAAGCAACTCTGTGTACCTGTAAAGACACTTAGTAAAAGTGTTAGTAATGAATAAATCAAATAATAACTTAAATATAAAAACCCGTCTTCTTAACATGGGAGGACTTGAAAGTCGACGGTAATTTCTTCATCGGCTAATTTTAACATATAAAAAATATAAACTTAAACTAAATTTCCCTCTTTTAAAATGGGGAGGCCTCTAAAACCGATGAAGAGATTTTTTCATTGGCCAATTTAACCGCCCATTCAAATATATTTGATAATGTAATAAAGAAATAACAACACAATATTCTTAAACAGTGGATAATAACAACATCAACAATAGAAATTAGAATAATATTATATTGCTGCAAAATGCAAAACAATTGCAACAAAATAAACAACAACAAATCAATAAGGAGACAAAACAAATAAAATAATAGAAAATAACAAAAGATAATTAACCAAGCTAACACAAAAGATAGCACAAAGTAAAGGAAAATGTAAACAAACTTAAAGCAGCTATAACCATGGCCAATCAACGGAATACAAAGGGAATAATTAAGACATGATAGAAAGACGATATAATGTAAAATACAAACTCAAATTATAACAACATAGCAAAGTATTAATAATAACAATTGATGACAAAATAACTACGGAAAGTTCTTAGAAAACTATCTATAATTAATTCCAATAAATAAATAAATAATAATAATAAAAACAGATAGCCAAATATTAACGACAGCAGAACAATAACAAAAATAGAAGTAAACACCTCATAAACAATTATGAAAAAAAAATGAATTTAAACCCAAAAAAAAAAACTAACATAACAATAAACAAAACTTGACAAAATTGTAACAGATTAAGCAAATAAAATACAAAACAATAACAACGGTCAAAAATAAGAATAAACCACATAAAGTATTAAGCCAAATTTATCTACAATGTACTAGGAAAAACAAATCCTAACTAAGACATATATAATTAAATAAATTCCAAAATTTCCTAATTCGAACTTTGACTTATTTCCTAAACTAAATCGTTTATTTCCTACATATATCATCACCTAAGTCTCATTTGACATCTTTACTATTTTCACCATGTCTGTCGTATGGAAGAGAATTGGGAAGGGTGGGTTCGCTTGGAAGAGACGCCAAATGATTGGAAAGGGTGGATACGGTAGAGTGTATTTAGGGACTTCATCGGATGTTTCATTGTCAATTTTTGCAGTCAAATCTGCCGAGGTTTCTCGATCACAATCTCTTCGGGAAGAGATATAGGTTCTTCGTCAATTGCAAGACTGCTCCAATATTATTACTTGTTTTGGAATAGATTTTACTGTAGAAAGGGGAAAGATAATCTCCAATATATTGTTAGAATACGCAAGGGTGGGGACTCTAGCTGATCAACTGGATCGTTTCAATTCAGGCCATGGATTAGAAGAATACGAAGTTAAAAAATATGCGAAATCAATTCTCTTGGGACTTCGTGACGTCCATAATCGTGGGTTCATACATTGCGATATCAAACCATCAAATGTTCTTCAGGTTGCTCACGCGGATACAGGAAAAGTTACAGCAAAGATTGCTGATTTTGGGTTTGCCCTACATCAGAGTCAATATAAAACAACTAATGGACGACTAAGGGGAACACCGTTATACATAGCGCCGGAGGTAGTCCTAGATGATAAATACGGACCCGAGGCTGATATTTGGAGTTTCGGTTGCACAGTGTTCGAAATTATTACAGGAAAACCATTATGGGAATTAGACGAAGATATCTACGTGTTGTGTAGAATTAGGATTGAATCACCAGACTTACAAAACAGCAAATTGTCCAAATTAGCGGAGGATTTCCTGAGAAAATGTTTGGTTAGGGATCACCGAGCTCGATGGACGGCGGGTATGTTGCTCCAACACCCTTTTCTTTCTTCTTCTTGTTGATGTGTTTAATTTGTTGTTGTTTTATTGTTTGTGTGTTTTTCCAGTTTTTCACCTTGTTTTCAAAAAAATAGTGTGCTCTAGTTGTTGTTTTTATACAAAATAGAGAATATGGTATATAGCTTTCAGTCACATGAATATATTTTGATGGTTGAATTAACGTGTCAAAGCCTTTTTCTGATTATTTTTAAAAATATATAGCGTAAATCTAAGTTTATTCTATACATGTGTAGTGGATTCAGGTATGAACATCTTTTTTGTGTATCGGACAATCTGTTGGAGGTTATTACACACACAACACTTTCTCAACCCCAAGTCTATGTGATGGTTTAGTGCTGCACTTGTTAGGATTGCTGTCATGGGTGAAGTAAAGCCTACCCTGCTTTACTACCTCCGCTACAGTCTGAAGAAGGTTTTAGTTTTAGATTTGAAGTTAGTGCCTTGTGATTGGATATAGGGATAAAATAACGCAATTAGAAGGACAGGCAATGAGCCATGAACTTACAATATATCTAGGGTCAATGGAAATGCATCTAAGCTAAATGCTAAATCTTTCAAAGTATATCACAACAGACGAAAATGAGCTAAAATATATCTATTTTGTGTGAATACTATGCACCAATTGACCCGTTATGTCCTATGTTGCGTATCCCTAGGTCCCAGTGAGTGAGCCGATTGGAGTCTCATGTGTTCCTCCAAGTAATTGAGGACTATATTTCTACTGTTAAACTAGGATCTTGGTTACTTAACTGAAAGTCGAAGACTAACGCCTTTGAATGACTTTTTCAAAATATCCACGCTCACTCTCAGCTGGGGTTAGGTCATACCTAATTCATGATAGTAGCAATATACTTGTGCAGTACCCTTCATTAGACTTGATCCCTTCTCCCCCCACACATTCCGAAGACAGAGAGTTGGCACATTTCAGTTGGTCTAGCCTAATCCAATGCCTTGCTATGGAATATCTAAGATTCTAAAAGAAATTCAAAATATTTTTCAATCATTAATTCAACTATTTAAGGTAATGTGACTGTGCTAAGAAGGTGACTTGTCTATGATCGTAAAGTGATGGCAGGTCATGCTGATCCATACCAAAAAAGTATTTTAACTCCGCCTGTGGTTTGTTTGTAATGTAACACAGCCGGTCCCAAGCCCGGATAAAGGAGGAAGGTTTATTGTTTTTATTAAGAAGTCCGATCCTTTATTGAAGGTAGATAGTTATATCGTAGGTACCTTCCTTTGTATTTGTTTATCTATCTTGGAGATGCAAGGAAATAGCTTCAATTCTGAATTGATATCTGCCTAGTTGTTGAACTGAGAACTTTCTGCTAATATTTATGGTATAATTTGAATACACTGTTTGCCTCTTAAACCTGCTATCCACAAACTTGTCCAATAGAAATTTATTTCATGATCCAACATTTCAAGCTCAAGTATTCTATTCAGCAATAAACTTTCCCAAAATTGTCTAAAAGTAATAATCTTGCTAACTTGCATTGTCATTTGCTTCCCTTACTTAAATAAGTGAAACAGGACTTCCACAAATAAGCAAAATAATGCAAAGAGTAGAAGAATGAGAACTATTGGGGAAAAAAGATTCTGCAAAAAGGGGTAATTAAGCAGATTGACAGACTTGGAATCTTGAAGTGCACGCTGTGAACAGAATGGTGCTGCTTCCAATAAAACTATATGCTTATGTGGTTAGGTTAGATTTTCAAGCTTCTCAATGTTGAACTAAGCACCGACAGCCTGCTGGGAGCTCTCAGCTTATAGTTTTTTTCCAATGCCATTGCCGACAGAGATTGAAGCTCCGGGCTCTCTTTATCCTCCTTGTTTCGTCCTTTAGTCAGCTGCCCGATGGCAGACGTAAGCTGGAAACAACACATTAAGTCAGAATCTCCAAGGGTCATCGGCAAACAACAAGAACCTACTTCATTTAGTTGTGCAGCTTATTAACAGTCTATGAATTTTTAAAACCTCCAGCATGTGTAGAATTTAATTAATGTAAATAAGTAGGGACATACAAGACCAGGACTGCAAGTTCTTGACTCCAAGTTGGAAAACAGTCTACTAACTTGTATACAATGCAGAGTGCAATGAGTGCCTTGCATCTTTCAATTTCTTCTGTGTTCATTTATAAGCAGTTTCTAACTTAGAGCACTTACTATGATTATTTTCTTCACCACTAGATCAATGACATATAAAAGAACTGATAAATTCATCACGGGTTAGCAAAGCAAAAGAAATCATCAAGCATTATTTTGTCGAAATTAAGAAATGGAGATGAGACAGATTCACTGACCAAACATATGCCAAAAAGTGCTCTGGTACTCTTGCCACCAGTCAAGTCTATGGTAGATGCATAATATTTCTTTAGATTTCTCTGAAGGATTTGTGGTTTGAAATCCACATTTTCTTTAACCATCATATCTAAAGACTTGTCGAGTTAGCTTCAAAAAATTGACACCGGCCCTCAACTTCTGCCATCAAAGAGGCAGAGGTCTAAGACATTTCTCAAACTAGAAGAAAGATACATTTTGTTCTAGGTCCAAGCCCAGATAAAGTGAAAAACAAATCCACTCTGAGCCCAGAGTCAGCATAATGACAAAATATTTAGCGAATTCTAGAAAATTCCTCCTTTCATCTTCTCCCTATTTCTGCACATTGATTGCTTTTTTAAAAACATCCAGCTATATCACTTTGATGTTCATTTCTAGTAAAACTTCTGAGTAAGCATAATAATCTGTCTACAACTTCACTACTGACGGAGAGACAGAGAAAAACTGGTCGAATTTTGCATCTTAAAGTATAAAAAAGTTCTAACTTCCTTATGTTGAATATAAGAAATGTGTTAAAAAAATAAATGTTGAATTAATATTGTTTGATGTAGTGCTGTTGTACACAATGCACCCATGGGAAAGAGATGCACGTTTGTTTAAGGAGGCATTGCAATTGGGAGTACCTTAGAATGATGTTCTCGTTGAGGCTGCTTGCACTCGATCCTCCAAAAGATCTTTTGGGTGCTAGAAAAGCCTATCACTCTTTTTGAACACTCAATTGAGGAAGACACTGCTCATCATATCAAGGCTCACGAAAGAAAGGTCTTTCTTCTTTGTTTTTTCTTTTATGACTTAAGTTGTATGTATTAATTTTTAATTTGTTCTGCGGGGCTCGTATAAAGTCAGATTTCTTCTGATAAACAGCTTCTAGTTGCTCTTGTGAGTTCCTACCGTTATGAAGGGCCAAAGGTGAACGACGATCTTGCAAAATCTGAGTCTAAGGTGTTTGTGAGTGCTCTAAAAGATGCTAAGAAGAAGAATCTCATGGAAGACGAAGAGATCGTGAGGATCCTGTTATGAATCAGCCTCAGCCCAATGTCGATACCCATAAGGATGTCGCACAATTAGTTATTGGGTCGGGAACGAGCAACAGAATTGGAAGGCCTTCACAAAGATGGATTTGGGACCCAGGCCCAATTAAGAAATAGCTAAAAGGACGACGGATGAGAAAGAACGGTTTATGCAAATTGGTAAGAAAAATTTCTAGTCCTCTCATCCCCTTTCTCTGAGTTCTGCTTCTCATCCCTTTCTCCTACTTGTGTTCTTCAAATTCCCTTTAAGTTCTTAATTCCTTTGTAATTCCAAGTACGAGTTGCCAAAATATATCTATAGGTTGTTTGAGTTTGAATTGAGTTGGTCTAGTTATTGGGTTTGTTACATCCTCTTGATCCCAAGCAAGCTCCATCTCAAGGCCATCTATAGCCACTACAAGGAAATGACTGGCAACTTCTTGGACGAGGTAACAAGAAAAAGAGTTAAACTTCTATGCACTGACCGTTCATAATTCTTTTATGCCATTAATTTAAGATGATTCATAATCTCAAATTTTTTATGGTGACTTGATCTTGAAACAAGTAGTTCAATGCCTTTGTTCACACAAACATACTTTAGCAAGGTAAATACCAATCACCCAATGGATTAATATATCGTACATTCTTATATTTCTCCCCTATTTGTTTTGATTTTTTTTCTCATTTATTGCGTAGATTTTAATCTCGTCCTTAAGCTTGGATGTGGATGAATGTGCTGAAGACTCAGAGACTCGAGTCATAGTTACAAGAGCACGAAAATGATATGAAGCTAATCAAAGAAGAATTCCAGAGCAAATATGGCTGCAAAGATTCAACAAGTTGCTAATGGAAGCTACAGAGATTTCTTGCTCGCCATAATTACAAAAGCTGACTAATTAATTTAGACCAGATTTTTTCATTTCCAAAATTTTACAACAGTTCCATGTTCTCAAATGCTTGTTTAATTTCCCATTTGCTTTAATTTGTTCTGAGGTCCTTTAATTTGCTCAATTTGTTTGTTAACATTTGTATTTGTATAATTGATTGGTATAATTTATATTTGTGTTAGGAGAGAGGGCGAGGGAGATATGACAGAGAAAAAGGAGAGAGGTGAGCGCGATTGCTGAGAGACGGAGGATGAAGGCGGGAGACAAGAAAGAAGAGAAAAATAGCAACAAAACCCAAATTGTATATAGTTGCAAATTGTAATCATTTCAAATTACATTGATACATTATAAATATTTATTACATGTCGATCTGCCTAGTTGGGGTGTCAAAAATGAGTCTAATTATAGGTAACCACAAGAATTTTAAGGATTGGACACAAGATAATTTGAATTGGATTTAATCTAAATTCATTCAAGTCTTAACTCATATTAAGGGAATCCTCAATTGAGCCCAATTTAATCTCCAATTTCAACCCATTTGAAGACTCTTTATTTGTATTGATGTAATGTATGTTCTTATGTTGAAGATATGAATTACTATTTATTTTATCTTTTAGGGAGAAAAAACATAAAATGACACCTGAACTTGTTCCGAATTTTCAAAAAGACACCTTAACTATGCGGGCGTCCGATTACCCCCACTAAACAATCTTAACTGATATTATTACATCATTTTTTGTCCACCTAACATATAGAGAGAGTGTGCACTCTCACAAAGAGAGTGAGCAATCTAAAAAAACTAATATAATTTTATTTTTGAAAGTATTTTATTATAAAAAATATTTTCTTATTATTTTAACTTTTTTTCCTTATTATTTTTTCTCTTTCTTTCTTGTTTCTTCTTCAAAAACTCATTGTCATCTCCATTGAAACTTCTCACTTTCAATGTCATCATTTTACCACAATTTCATCTTCATTTTTTTACTACTATTAGTTTTACTCTCTTTAATTTTAAACTTTATCTAAATATTTTCTTACATTTCGAACAATTTGATAAACCATTAGATTTCAAGATAATTAGGAGGTATCATATAGTTTTTTTATCCGATTTCAATCAAGTTCTTTCAATTTTCGGAGAATTGATTGATTCTTTTAAAATTATCATTTGTAATTTTGAAATTATATGAAAAGGAGTAATTGATGATACCTTCAAAATTTTAAATTTTCTTAGAAAAATAATTAGTTTTGTTATCAATGATTCAATAAAGTCTAGAAAATAGTATGATTTTTTAAATAAAAAAATCAATTAAAATAAAGAATTTGATTGGAGAAGAAGAAGAAAAAGAAAAGGAAAAAAAGGGAAGAGGAGTTCAACTTGACGTGGGGGTGGGGTGAGGGTGGGAGGTGAAGAAAAAGAAAGAAAATGGAGGGATGGATCAGCTTGAAAGTTGGGGGAAGGGGGTGGAAGATGAAATGGAATTAAAAATGAAATCAAATTAAAATAAGTCAAAAATTAAGAGAGAGAGATAAAGAAAAAATTTAAAATGAAAAATAATAATATATTTTTAATTAAATTAACACGTGTCATGTAATGATTGGTGTGTGAACACACTTACTTCTTAAAAACTGGAGCTAATCGAAAAATGATATAATAATATCAATTCATAATTTTTTAGTGGGGTAATAGGATGGTTGCAAAGTCAAGGCGTCTTTTTGAAAATTACAGACAACTTCAGTGATGACTTTGTCTTTTCTCATCTTTTAGGATATATCTATCAATTTGTAACTTTTTTTAAAAAAAAATTTTTGAGTTGAAATTCAAATGGTGGTTATAAACTTAAACAAAATTATTGAGATTAAGTGGGTCAAACAAGGTGGCTCAAGACCCAACCCGTTTTAAGCCATTTGAGCCCAAAGTAAACTTGGGCAGGTCAAGACCCAACCCAATTTCAACCCAACCCGCCCATTTGACACCCCTAGTTTGGCCTATCGAATATCGATTTTTAAATTTACTAATCCGCTAGCCAACCTATAAGATATCGGTTGGTTCGGTGACAAATTACCAATTATCGAACGGTTATCAAGTGGTATATCGGCTAAAATCTAATCTCTATGATACCTTCTTTTTTTTATGAACGCACCTTACAAAAAAGATGACTTTAAAGTAGTAACAAGATCAAATGGGTAAATTGATCCAATTTTTACAACTGGTTGTCCCATTTCATTGTCCAGTGAAAACATCTTTGCCAATGATGATAAATAGATGCATACTTTTCATGTACATATCCTCGGTGCTTTTCTAAATTTGCTGACTTGCTCTCTATTCTTTGAAACAAAATAGATAATTATAGAAAAGTAAATATGTCTTCATGGCTTTACGTCTTAGCCTTAGGAGTTAGGCTATCAAAAGAAAAATATATAATTACTCCTATAATGGTAAAATATTGAATGAGGCTAATATGACTAGAATAAAAATGTAAGTATAGTATTTCTTAACGGGTTAATGATTTACCCAATAAGGAAATTGAATAATCCGTCCCCAAACCAATAAATCGTTAATTACAAAATTTTAGGCATAATACATATATTGAATTCGAAACTTGGCTTCAAATTTTAACTTTGATCTTCAACTTTCATAATGCACAAACAGGCACTTTAACTATCCAACCTTTTAATAAATAAACACGCGAATCCTATCTAGCAAAACGCGTGATGTGCACGTATTTTGCGCGAGTTAGGAGTAATTTTCGAGGCCCACAATGGTAAAAAAATGCTAAAATGACAATTCTACCATCCCGGATTTCGGCCAATCTCCGACAACCCAAACCTCCCATTCATTTTCTTCTTTTTTAGGCAAAACACCACCACCAAATGACCCCCAAACAAGTGAACAAACACACCCATTACTCCTCCCTTTTCCGGCCAACAACCACCACTTGAAACCACCCAAAACCTCCATTCATTTTCTTCTTCTTCCCTCTGCTCACGCCACCACCAGCGAGCTGGCTTCAACCTCAAACAACCAGCAGCTCCCAACTCCAAACACCTCCAACTCAGTCGTTCTCCTTCCTCCACACCGGAGCACAACCCATGAAGCGAACGAGCTTCGAGCTCGCTAAACTCACCAAATACCTGACCCCAAACCCATCAGATCCGCCATCTCCGGCGAGAATCATCACGAAACAACACTGCTGCAACGAGCAGCTCGAACCAAACTCAAAACAACAACCAAATGACCCCCCAAACCCCATGAAAACAGACCCAACAACCACAAGCACCTAAACCAAGAAGCCATCCATCAACAAACCTTTAAGCTCCGTCGAACAATGAGCTCCAAGCTCTAAAAACCATTAGGAGGAATTAATTCTGATTTTTGTATATAAATTAAAATTAATTTTGATTTTTTTTAATTCTAAAATCGACATGTAAAATATTTAATTAGTTGACAACCATTGAGTGGCTCACTAATTTATTTTTTCTCATTTTATGTTTAATACTGGTAATTATTTTTGAAAATCACAAACACCCTCACTAAAGTAAATATACTCTTTTTAGTCTATATTAAGTGAAATTGTTGGGGCATGTAGGGGTGTCAAATGAGCAGGTTATGTTGAAATTGTAGATAT
>JAJOOH010011879.1:0-23485 GCA_029582605.1 Solanum gracilifrons | reverse complement strand
GAAAAAGAGCTACAACAAATGAAAAGTCAGCAGCATGACTATAAACATGCGGAGCTAAGTCGACAGGAAGACTTGAAAATTCCAGAGCTAGAAGGTGATGATGGGAAACACCGAAAAACCCAAACTAATAATATGTTATATGCAGCTACAGGTAGCGCATCATCTACAAAGGAAGAAAAAAGATATGTCAATATAAATATAAACAAGATATTTGAGAAGCCGTTTGTACCCAAAACCCAAAACCTCTTATTTGTACCACCACAAATAAATACCTACAAAGACAGCCTAGGACAGGACAAGAAAATCTATAATCACATAACCAGAGCCTATATAGAAAATATTCACAAAATACAAACATTTTTAAATAAAAACCCCAGATCTAAAACTACCATCGCAAATTTAATTGTTGGAGTTCTGGAAGCACCGGCTTCATATGTCATGTCCATCTCGATCAATTGATAATGATTAATGACAATGGATACAATAGTATATAAAATGAATTATCCACATAAATTTGTTTTAAAGCTAGTAAGGATAACTAATAACCAAATTTCAAGTTTTAAGAACGTGTGTTGTATGAGTAAAACATATCAACACTGTATGAACTTCTATCCTATGAAGCAGTTGATAAAACGTGTCTATCCCATTACTGATAGGTGTCGTTAAGTATGTTTTAATTTTAAATTAGTTAATGAATTTTTTATTTTAATTTTTAAGGGGATGTGAGAGGTGAAACCGTGGGAGTTTTTTGGGAGAGATTTTAATATATTTTTTTTCGTTTTTGTTTTGTCCACATTCCAATATGTCGACATTCCAATATATCCACATTCCAATATGTGAATGTTTTAATTTTAAATTAATTAATTAATTTTTAATTTTAATTTTTAAGGGGATGTGAATTGTGAGGAGTAGAAGTCGTGGAAATATTTTTGGGAGAGATTTTAATATTGATTTTCTTTTCCTCTTTTGTTTTGTCCATATTCCAATATGTGAATCTTTATTCAAAAATAATTGTAAAACTTTCAAAATCTGCGTAACTCTTTGGATGTTCCAAAATATTATCCTAATAAACTGTGTATGCTTTTGGTATTTTTAATTTATCATTTTACAGTTATTAACTTTACCATTCAGTAACTTCTAATTATAATTTTTTACAATTATTAGATATATCTCAACGAATATGAATTTTTTGATTAAGATAAACTCAAACACAATTTTTCAAATTCAATTTTTTTTTAAAAGCCCAAAAATCGTTGAAAACAGTTTTCATTGTTTCTGAACGCATGCATGTTGGTGGATTTTAAAAGAAAAAAAAGAGAGTAAACAATAGTAATTTTTAAATTTTAAAAAAAGAGTCAAAAACGTAAAATATATAAAAAATTACCTTTCTATTAATTTTTATTTTCAATTAGGTTAAATCTTAAAATTCTGCATAATGTATAAGCCAAATTATAAAAGAATATGAAAGTAGACGGTAAATATAAAATGTTACAAAAAATGAAGATGTGAATAAGCAATTCACATTAATTAAAGATTATGAATTAATTTCTATCATTACTTTTGATATATTTTGATGTTTATTAATATTTAATAATTTCTTGCAGTTCATTTATCGTATCATTTTATTGTAATAAAAAAATTGTTTTTTTTCCAGAATGATTTGACATGATTGTTATAGTATTTTGCTAGTTCACTTCAAATAAATTTTTTTCCGACATGCTTTGAACATTTTTTACCTCTTGAACTCTAGTGTCTACCAAAAAAATTTGTTCTAACTCTCTCAATAGAGAAAAGTTTTGCATACACTCTATCCTCGTATACCTCACTTGTGATACTATAGTGTGTATAGATGTTACTATTGTTGGACTTTGACATTGTGTAAAAATTGTCAAAGGGAATTGAAGCACTATAAATCTTTTGTAAGAATAATATTTTCAAAAGAGGTTTCATATTGCCAATGATAATTTGATAGTATGGGAAGAAAATATGTTGAAAAACTATTTTCAAATACTCAAAAAATATTTTTGAGATCATATATAAATGTGGAGGGGGGGCGGGTTCTTTGCTTATGATAAAGATAAAATTACACTTGATTGTTTGGTAGAGTGTATAAGAATAATGCTAAATAGAGTGTATTAGTAATGCTTGCATTAACAATGCATGTATTAGTTATGCTTGCATTAGTTATACATAGATTATTTTTATACATTGTTTGGTTTGATGCATAAAAAAATAGTATGCATTACATAAAAAAATAATTTACAAAGATACCCTCGACTATTATGGTAGAAAAGATGTAAAAAGGGTTTTGAGGGGCAATTGGGCCTTTAATCATGCTAATGCATGCATTAAAACCATTGCATTTCTAATACCTAAAAATCATGGTATTAGCAATACACACCTTAATACACTATAGAGTGTATAACTAATGTTAGCATTAGTTATACATAGGTTGGAAAAGAGTACCAAACATGGTACTACTAATACACAAGGCTAATGCATTATTTTTTTAATACACTCTACCAAACAACCTCTTAAGTGTCTAATTTAAATTTGGAGCACAGGATATGAAATCCAATGATACTTTTGTATTATGTTAGACCCACAAAATTGTAGCAGTTTATTTGATATTGTGGTCATTGAGTTTCTCTTTAACTAGTATATGATATATGATATGACTAGTATGAAACTACCAAATAATGTATATACGTGTTCAAAATAATTGTGTTCTTTTATGAAAAAGTGTCACTTAAAATATTGTAATTTTTCATGAAAAGATATGTCTATTAAATATGACTATTTATATAGACATGAATATTGGTGAGTAGTCATCTGTCATGTTTTGTAAAAGAAGCATTTGAATTATATTGCCTTTATTGGACCTAATGAAACTATGTTCATGGGTAGCTCTATAACAATCCAATTGAAAGTTATGGAAAGGTCCTTTTGAAAAGGACATTTGACAAGGTGCTGACTCTAACAATGTTTGTATCACACAAAATTGTAAGAAGTAGGAATGAAATATTTGTGAGAAAAAGCGACCTCACAGAGAGCTTTTCAAACCCAATATTTTTATTTGTACTTACTTGCTTGAGTCAAACTGTTTGTGATATGAACACTTGGGACATGTCTATTACAAAACCTTGCAAGAAAAATTGATCAACTTAGAAATATTTTCTATCGTTGAGTGCAATAAATAAAAATGTCAAGTTTGTGTTGAAACTATGTATGCTTAGCATTCTTATAAATCTGTTGAAAGGAATTCTAATCCTTTAGAATTGATTTACACTGACATTTTTTTATATGAAGTCAACACCATCTCGTGGTGGGAAAAAGTATCTCATAACTTAAATTGACAATTGCAATAGATACCATGTCTATTTGCTGAATGGTAAGGATGAAGCAATAGAGACAAAATATAACATTGAAGTTGAAATTCAGTAGGGAAAAAGATTAAAAAAAAAAGTGGCAAGGATGGAGAGCAGTCTTCTTTTGCATAAATATGTCTGGAAATTTCCTATTCACCTCAATCTAATAGAATTGCAGAACGAAAAAATCGAACATAGAAGAAAATGATGGCTACATTACTTATATGTTCAGGTTTACCACAAAACTTGTGCTGTGAAGCTATCCTTACAGAAAAAGGGAACAACAAAATGGTATGTATTTTCAGAAAGAAACCAATAAAAAGTTAGGTTAGGGGTTTGGTTCTTATGTATAGTTTTATCTTTCTTTATAAATACTTAGATTTTTTAAAATGGTTATTCATAGACAATTAAATGTTGGGTAAGAATTTTAAGACTTAAGCACGCACATGGAATACGATATGTATCAAATATAAACAGATTGTTAAACGAATATGTTCACTTTTCCAACAAAAATAGAACCTTCATAAATAACTGAAATAAAAATACAAAATCACAAAATGGACTTGAAAATGAAATAAATCAACAAAAACTATTAAAAACCAACATAAAAGATAACGATAGAACAACATAAGCATTACACTATCAATCCAAGTCCTTGGAATGTCCATTATCTCCAGCACCGATGTCATCGCCTTCAGTTGGTGCAGACTGGATATTGTTTCCATCGCCTAAGCCAAAGTAATAGTGGTTAGTAGCCATAGTCTCAACAAACTACATTTCATTGATCAAATCATCCATTGAATTTGGTAATGGGGTAACATTTTCGTTTGGGAACTTGAAGTTTGAGGGAGAATTTTGAGGTTGAGAAGACTGATGTTGTTGATTAATTTTTTCCTTTCTCTCCTGAAGTTTAGCTATCTTACTATGAGACAACTTTAATAAACCTTGAATTTCTCGAGCAGTAAGTTCAGCGATATTTTTTCCCTCCACAAATTGATTGAAGAGGATTTCTATTTCCTTCTCCTCATTCATTTTTTCTATCTTCTCAATTCTTTCTTCTTTCTCATTCACTTAAGTGTTGGAGTGTCTAGAAAAAGTCTAAGTTCCTATTCCTAAAAGGATTAAAATAGGCTTTAGACTCTGGACTGTAAAATTAGACTTGAGTAGTCTAGTGAAAAGTCTAAAAGACCTTAAAAAGAACAAAAGGATAATGTACTTAATAAAGAGATTAAGAGGTGTAGTAAATGTCAAAGGACATCTACTACCTTCGGATCTGATTTTGTAACATTTCCTATGTCTTTTGTGGGCTCATCCTGTTTGGAAAGATGGTGTCGATAGTGAGATTGATTCAATCTTGAGCAATCCTATTGGAATTTTGTTGATCTTCCTATAGGAAATAAGCCTTTGGGTTCAAAGTGAATCTTTTGAAGGAAAATGAAAGTCGATGGAACTGTTGACAAATACAAAGCAAGACATTTTGTCAAAGGTTTTAGAAAAGAAGAAGGTCTTGATTTTTTTGACACTTACTCATCATTAACTAAAATTACATTATTTCGGATGTTAACTACATAAAATGCTGTAACACCCCTAAATATTAACCAAGAGTCGCATGTCAATTTACCGTTGCTTAATTACTAGAATATATTTTAGTCTCATTTTGGGAACTTGAAATGTTGTGATAATTGCTAACTTGCTTAACATAAATTGTGATCGTAATTTAAGGAATTGTGATGGGGTGTTTAGGTAATATTCTAATTAGAATTATGTATAACTTTAAAATGAGATGAGGGATATACATATAGGTATATATATATGCTTTTTGGGCAGCCAACTTTTTGTTTGGGCAACCCCTTTTGGTGACATCTGCACAAGTGATAAGCATCACCTTTGTAAATGTATATTTTCACACCTCCTTTAATTAAATTCATTTCCCTCAAGTCTAAGAACATTAGAACCTTAACTAAACATATTACTCTTCAAAATCACAAGAAAAACATGGTCCTTTTTGGCTGGAATTCAAGAACACACACTTCTTGTTGGTTGAATATACTCGTGAACAAGTTGAGGACCTTGATACATTGGTTGGTCTACGTTTTGAACACTTGAAGTTTTGTTGGACTGTTTCTTTGCTAAAACACTGAGGTTTGTGTATAAACTTGTACTTGCACTCTTTTAACTGCTGAAAGTTGATCTTGGTACCTTGGTTACCTCTTGTCACTTTGCATTGTCGTGTTGGTATCCTTTAAGGCGTTAAAGATGCTTGTGTAACTCGCCCACTTGTATGGATTGTTTGATCACTTGGCACTCTTGTTGGGACCTTGTCCTTCTTGTGGCTGTGACTTTGTCACTATTGGCATGCCTCTTGTTTTCGGATCATTTGCCATCTTGACTCTGGATTTTTAGTCCGTCTTAAGAGTGAAAGTTGTCCATTTTTAAGTACGAACTAGAAAGCCATTTTTAATATGGTTCTTGGTTCTCTTGATTATTGGGCTTTGACCATTCTTGATACAGGGCTTTAGACCTTCTTGATACTTGCTTGTGCTTGGTGTGAAGACATGATGTACATATTGGGCGAGCCTTGTTATTGAATCTCTTGGAAAATGGTGCTATGAGCGTTCTTGACATTTGGACCTCCAACTATCAAACTTGATACTCTTGATATATTGTTTACTTGATTTATTTATTATGTTCGATTATGATGCCCATGACTTGAGAAAGGTAGTTTTGTGAATCTGATGGCTCCGAACCTATAGTTTTTACACAACTAAGCTATATGCTTAGCGATAGTTGTTTCTATCGTAGGGAATGATCGAGTGGATGCATGAAGCTGGCCATTGGAGATGGAAATTTTAAGAGCCTTAAGGAAGATCATAATAGCATTTAGGCATCTATATTTTGTATAAACCTTGGGACTTGTACATGATCTTTGTGTTGTATATTTACATGAAATTTTGAGGACTAATGTGATCATGTCACCATGGGTTGTAAATTAAGTATGGCTATATGTTTTGTTCTTTTAGGGTGTGTAAGCCCAAGTATGCAATATACTAAATTTACTATTTGTTTTGAATATTTGTGTGAAGCATGAACGGGCTGGTTTCGGTACTCGGAAATGGGTAATATTCTTGTTATTTCATCCTTAAGTGTGAAGATAATATATCCATGAAAACCTCATCGGTTATTTGCTTAAATTATTTTTTGGAGGGTTTTTCCGTCATGAGTTGAAATTCCGTGCCATATAAATTTTGACATCACATAAATGTTTAAATGGACAAGATGCACATCCTTATCTATTTTTTTTTCCTTTATGAACCTAATCCCTCTACTAAACTATAATCAGTATGGCCATAGTAAATCTCTTTTAAATGTCACAAGTATTTAAGTAGTTTTCTTGCTTAAGTGGTAGTATCCTTTCGAAAGGGTCGCTACAAGTGTTGGTATCATAGCGTAGGTTTGCGGCTCTAGGACTTTTGCTGTGAATTACTTGTATACTTGTTCGCATTCGAAAAAGTTTTATTTGGATTATTTGTTCACTTTCATGGTTTAAAATATTTTTATCGCATTTAGAGTGCACATGCATCATGTACATGTCCCTAATGCAATGTGATCTTCCCTTTTGAAGGAATTAAGTTATGGCCTCTTCTTCTTACCGACCTATGAAAGCTGCTCGTGAGGGTTCGGGTACCTCTGTTCCCCAACTTCATGCACTAGAAGAGGTTGGAGAACCTTTCTCGAATCAACATGTTCCCCACACTGGTGGGTCTGAAGTGGGAAACCATCGGGGTGTAAGAGTGGGTTCACATCCGTAGATGAGCCATGGTACTCAACCCATGAATCCTCCTTTTCAACAAATGGCTGAATTCCTCCACCACATGGCTGAAGCGATGCATGATCCCAACGTGATTAACTTTGAGAAAATGAGGAAAATGGGTGGAGTGGAGTTTGAAGGCACTGTTGATCCCACAGATGCTGAACAATGGCTGGAGCGCATGGAGAGGGTATTTGAGCAGTTGGAGTGTTCTGATGTTGCCAAATTTAAGTATGCTATTTCACTATTACAAAAGGATGCTTATGATTGGTGGGTAAGTGTTCCAAATGCCAAGGTAAAACCTCCTGTTCTTACTTGGGATGATTTTCTTAGGGAATTTCGTATGAAGTATGTCGCACCTGCTTATTGTGATGCAAAGAGAAATGAGTTTTTGAATTTAAGGCAACGAGGCATGTCTATTGCTGAGTACCAACAGAAGTTTCTAAGGCTCTCTCGTTATGCTGGGGGTATTATTAAAGAGGAAAAAGATAAGTGCAAGAAATTTGAAGATGGTTTAAATGATTCCATTAGAAAGAATGTGGCGATCCTGCAATATGAGAACTTTTGTAAGTTAGTGTCTGCTGCTTTTACTTGGGAGTGATTTGATAAAGAAGAAGCTAGTAGAAATGAAAACAAATTCCGAAAGCCTAGACCAGATTTTGGGGGTCCATCAAAAAGAGAAAGGTTTGATAACTCTAAGGCTGTTGGTGATAATAGACCACTGCAACAAAAGCCAATCAGATCAGATTTTTCTACAGCTAGCACTCCAAATTATGGCCAAGGCAAATCTCGTGTTCCTACTTGTCCGCAATGTGGAAAGAATCACTATGGAACTTGTAGGAGAGCTTCTGGTGCATGTTTCAATTGTGGGAGCTTTGATTATAAAGTGAAGGATTGTCCTAATCCTAATAATGCTCCTTCCTTAAGAACTGAAGGCTCAGTTATTAATCCTCCTCAAACTAATAGAGGTGCAAGACCTAATAACATCCAAGCAGCAGGTACAAGTGGAGCTAATCAAGCTAGTGGACAAATGACTACTGCATGTGCTTATGCTATGAGGCAGAGGGATGATCAAGATGGACAAGACGTGGTTGTCGGTAAATTTCACTTATTTGGCTTATTTGTATTTACATTGATTGATCCGGATTCTACACATTCATATATTTGTTCATCACTTGTTCTTCCTGAAAATGTGAAATCTGTGAAACTTACTTATGATGTGCTGGTTGAAAGTCCTTTGGGTTATCAGGTTGTGTGCAATCGAATTTATCGTGATTGTCCCTTCGTGATTCAAAGCCCGGTCTTCCTTGCTGATTTGATTGAAATGCCCTTCAAGGATTTTGATGTTATTATCGGGATGGATTGGCTTCATAAATATCATACAGTGGTAGATTGTAGATCAAAGCATGTGACTTTTAAAGATCCGACATTTTCACACATCATTGTACAAGGTGAAAGATCGTTGACAACTAGTATTATTTCTGCGGCCTTGGCAAGAAAATTGATGCGTCAAGGATGTGGGGCATACCTTGCTCACATAGTTGATACACGGTTGGAGAGTCCTTGTATCAAGGACATACCTGCTGTACGTGATTTTCCAGAAGTCTTCCTAGAAAACCTTCCTGGATTGCCCCCAGAAAGAGAGGTTGAATTCCCAATCGAGCTTATTCATGGATCTACCCCTATTTCTATCACTCCTTATATAATGGCTCCGACAGAATTAAGAGAATTGAAAGCTCAATTACAAGAACTTCATGAGAAAGGTTTTATTCGACCTAGTGTTTCTCCTTGGGGAGCCCCTATTTTATTCTTAAAGAAGAAAGATGGCACTCTTAGGCTTTGTATTGACTATAGACAATTGAACAGAATAACAATCAAGAATAGATATCCACTACTGAGGATCGATGATTTGTTTGACCAACTGAAGGGTGCTAAAGTATTCTCAAAGATTGATTTAAGGTCTGAATATCACCAACTGCGTGTTAGAAAGGAAGATATTCCTAAAACTGCTTTTAGCACTCGGTATGGGAATTATGAATTTTTGGTGATGCCATTCGGATTGGAAAATGCTCCTGCGGTATTAATGGATCTAATGAATCGAGTATCAACTTATTATATGAACTTTGTTCTAATTAAGCTTTCTTATGCTTGTCTCTTCCCAACCTATGTGTTACCATAAACTGGTATTCCATAAGTGATGAGCTACTACAGGAATTCGTACTAAAACCCTAAATTTTCATCAGATTTGTAACATCTCGCTAATTGAAGGAACTAGAAAGAGTTAGAATTGAAAATAGTCATTCTAGGAAAGAATGAAAATATGGAAATTTTGTTAAGTTATGTTAAGTTTGGGTTTTTGGTCAACTTCAAACGATAATAACTCCTAGATCAGGATGAGTTAGGTGTGTTTACAGATATGCTAGGAAATATCTTGGAATAATCTTTCCAACGCCGCCGAGTTTGCACGATTCCGAGTTCTTATGAGTGATATATGCCCATTTGAAGTTTGGCTGTTCAAATAAGAAAAGTCTAATCCGGATTTTTGAAGGGTAGTTTAGTATTTTCCTTACCCAATTAATTAAATCCATTTTTAGTAAATTATTTGGAGTCTAAACTGAGTTAGTTCAGTTTACACAACTAAGAAATATGCTAGAGCTTTGAGAGGAGAGAAAAGAGGAGAAAGGAAAAGAGAAACTCAAGATCCATCAAGTTCGTGTGGTTTTGGTTGTGGAATTCGCCAAGGATTCGATCCTACAAGGTATGTGAGACTCTCATAGCGTTGGGTTAATTCACCAATGCGCCAATTATGTTTGTTTCAGCGAAATTCGTTTCTAGAAAGTTGAAAGTATGATGTTCTAGAATTATGTTTTTGAAGTTTGCTTTAGATCTTGAGATTTGATCGGATTGTGAAGTTCTTGATGGAATCATATCGATTTAAGAGTTGTTTTGAGTTAGGTTCTTGTGAATATATGTTACGCTTTTGGATCTATAGAGGGATTGAGAAAAACAATCGGATTTAGGCGAATTGGGGTGAGAAAACGAAGAAGGAAAAAGTCGAGCACGTTTTGGCACGCATCGCGAGCTTGCCCCCTTAGTGTACAAAAATCATCTCCGCGTCACGGTTAGGATGCGGACTCCCCTGTTTCAAAATTTAATTTTGTGATCAAATATGTCAATGCAACTCCACGTCGCAGACTTGTTCCCTGACAGTGATTTCTTGATCTTTTCTCATGTTTAGCTGTCTAAAAACACTCATAAACATCATGAGATCTTTCCTATCACAAATCACAATCCTTGAATCCATAATTCAATTCAAGGAAACTTAAGAGTCAAGTTTATAAGTTAAGAATCAAGTCAAGAGAAGTTCATTAAAGTTTTTCACAAACATTTTTACTTTGTTATAAGACTTAGGTTTTAAGTTAAGCGAAGAGTAAGGAGTTGAGTTCCTTTCTCCAAAAGTTATAGGGAACTAAGTATTCCCAAGAGTTTAAAATATTTTCACATATGAACAAGAAAGGGAAACACCGATTTCCAAGAGATCTTTCAAGCTAAGTTTTGAGTAATTATCTCAAACCAAAGAAAGAAGTTTTGTTTTAAAAACATATGAGCTAAGTATATTTGGGAGTAGTATTGAGCATCGATATGGGGATGAAAGTTCATATAAACTCAAGTCTAGCCATCATGGGTAGTAAAGGATCATACTTTTTAAATGACTACTTAAGTTGCTTTTTAACATAGACTAGTGGATCCACTTAGTTAAGGAGTTCAATATGACGGCAAAGTATAGGACAGTTCTGGCAGCGTGGGCAAGACAATGTATAACCACTTAGGCTCATAGTGGTGGTAGTCGGTTAGAGAATCTCCCACAAAAACTATATTACTTTATTACTTGAGTAAAATTGAGTTTGTTCTTGCATTTCTTTAACGAATTGAGTTGCTTTCTACTGTTTTAAAAGCTTTCGATATATTGCATGTGTTTTACTGCTTTATATTGAGTTAAGTTGTTCATGAGTTGAGTAAAGCCAAGGTAAGTTTCCTTTCAGATTCTTTTGAAGCCTATGTTATGTTTAACATTCCAACTCATATACTCATACATTCAATCTACTCATACATTCAATCTACTGATGACAGTTGGCCTACATCATTTTATGCTGCAGACACAGGTAATCAGGATCAACATATAGGGCCCCGTTGATCTAGTTGAGCACTCAGAGTCTGTTGGTGAGCCTCCTAGCTTTTCGGAGGGCTCCTTTTATCATTTGGTTTCAGTATTTCATTGTTAGGATGATTGGGGTCTTGTCCCGACATCCCTCTTTGTTTTAGAGGCTTCATACACAAATAGTTATAGTTCTTTAGTCTTATTCATTTAAGTTGTATACATTTAAGACTTGAGTTGCCATTTTGGCTAATTTATTATCTTTCAAGTTATTGCATGAGTTGTATTTCTTATGTTTAAGTCTTCCACTGACTAAGTAAGCCAGACCAAGGGTTCGCTCGGGGCCAGCAATGGTTCTCAAGTGCCAGCCACGTTCAGGGTGTAGGCTCGGGGTGTGATAAACTTGGTATCAGAGCACAGAGTTCAAGATTCCTAAGGAGTCTATGAAGCCGTGTATGTAGAGTCTTAGTTATCGGTGTGAAGCGCACCACATCTATAATTAGGAGGCTGCAACACTTAGGAAATTATCTCATTTCTTTCACACTCATTTCGTGCGATAGAGTTCATCTCCATAAAGACTTTTTCTAATTCGTGCTTGCGCATGTTTTTTAGTTAATCATTCCTCCACGAAGAGCTGTTTGAGGTCGTCATGCTAGACGTAATGTTGAGGAGCAAGGGGTACCCAATGCACCTGACGTGCAACCCTAAGGAGAGGTTACCAATGCTAAGTTCCGTGAGGCTATAAGGATGCTAAGTCAAGCTGTGACTAATCAGGTTAGGCAATAAAGAGGAGCTCGACAAGAAGAGGCTGACACTTCGAGGATTTGTGAGTTCTTGAGGATGAACCCTCCAAGTTTCACTGATTCGAGCACTACTGAGGATCCAAAGAACTTTATTGAGGAGCTGCAAAAGGTATTTAATGTCATTCACGTTGCTGATACTGAGAGGGTGAAACTATCTGCATACCAAATGAAGGTTGTCTCTAGGGTTTGTTTCAATTAATGGAAGAAGAACCGAGCTGAGGATGCACCACCTGCGAGTTGGGCTTGTTTTGAGGAGGCCTTCTTGTGGTGTTTCTGTCCCCAAGAACTGAAAGAGGCTAAGGTACGAGAGTTCCTCACACTTAAGTAGGATTCTTTGAGCGTTCATGAGTATGGGTTCAAGTTCAGCAAACAATCCCGTTATGCTCCAGAGATGGTTGTGGATATGAGGAGTAGAATGCGTCTATTTATTGATGGATTGACCCGTCTATCAAGCAAAGAGGGTAGGGAAGCGATGCTAATTGGGGGCATGGACATATCAAGGTTAATGGTGTATGTGCAGTAGGTTGAGGAAGAGAAGCTGAGGGATAAAGAGGAGTTTAGAAACAAGAAGGCTAAGGCAGGGAATGAGTCCGGCAAGCAGAAAAGCAATGTGAACCGCTCGTCTTTCCAGAAAAAGCGAAAGGGGCCTGCTCCATCATTTGCTAGTGCACCTGCACCCAGAAACAAATGTGAGTATAATGGTCAGAATTCGTAGAACTACAAAGCTAGACTTGCATAGTCTCAGGGTAGTGTGGCATAAGGAGGTAACTGGGCTACTGTATGTGCTAAGTGTGGTAGAACCCACCCAGGTAAGTGTCGTGATGGCCAGTCAGGTTGTTTCAAGTGTGGTCAATAAGATTACTTCATGAAAGAGTGCCCTGAGAACCGGCAATGTAGAGGAAATTAGGGAAATACGGCTCAATCTTCATCAGATGCTCCACCAACAGGGCTGCACCTAGAGGAGCTACTTTTGGTATTGGCGGAGGAGCAAACCGTCTTTATCCAGATGTTGTCACTTGTATGATCAACGTTTTTACTCTTGATGTTTATGCTTTGCTAGACCCAGGAGCAAGTTTATCTTTTGAAACTCCATATGTTGCTATGAATTTTGATATTATTCCTGAGCCTCTTAGTGAACCCTTCAGTGTTTCCATACCTATTGGTGAGTCTATTCTAGCAGAGAGAGTCTATCGTGATTGTGTCATTTCCATTAATCACAAAGACACCATGGTTGACTTAATTGAGTTAGACATGGTAGAATTAGACGTCATTCTAGGTATGGATTGGCTTCATGCCTGTTATGCCTCCATTGATTGTAGAACTCGATTTGTCAAGTTCCAAATTCCTAATGAGCCAGTCTTAGAGTGGAAAAGTAGTTCAGCAGTGCCAAAGGGTAGTTTTATTTCGTACCTTAAGTCAATAAAGTTAGTTTCCAAGGGATGTGTCTATCACTTAGTCTGAGTTAATGACTCTAGTGTTGAGATACCTCTTATTCAGTCAGTTTCAGTAGTAAGCGAGTTTCCAGAAGTCTTTCTTGATGATCTTTCCGGAGTCCCTCCTGAGAGAGAAATAGACTTCAGTGTAGACATTTTTATAGATACTCGTCCTATATCTATTGCGCCATATAGAATGGCACCAGCAGAGTTGAAAGAGCTTAAAGAATAGTTGAAAGACCTCCTTGATAAGGGCTTTATTCAATCAAGTGTCTCACCTTGGGGCACTCCGGTCTTATTTGTGAGAAATAAAGATGGTTCCCTTCGAATGTATATAGCAGTTGAACAAGGTTACCATCAAGAACAAATATCCTCTCCCAAGGATTGATGATCTTTTCGATCAGCTTCAGGGTGCTACATGTTTCTGTAAGACAGATCTAAGATCTAGCTACCATCATTTAAGAGTAAGGGAATTTGATATTTCGAAAACAATTTTCAAAACCCGTTATGGTCATTATGAGTTTTTGGTCATGTCCTTTGGTTTAACCAATGCGCCTGCAGTATTCATAGACCTTATGAATAGGGTATTCAAACCTTATTTAGATATGTTTGCTATCGTCTTCATTTATGACATTCTAATCTACTCGAGGAATGAAGAAGATCATGCTAGTCATCTCAGAATAGTTCTCCAAACTTTAAAAGATAGAGAGTTGTATGCTAAATTCTCAAAATGTGAATTTTGGCTTGATTCTGTGGCATTTTTAGGCCACATTGTGTATGGAGAGTTGTATTCATTCTTGAAGTTTGCTTTAGTTCTTGAGATTTGATGGGATTGATAAGTTCTTGATGGAATCATGTCAATTTAAGAGTTGATTTGTGTTAGGTTCTTGTGTATATATGCTAGGCACTTGGATCTATAGAGAGATTAAGAAAATGAATCGGATTTAGGCGAATTGGGGTGAGAAATGAATAAGGAAAAAGTCGAGCACGTTTTGGCACGCAAGTCCGTGTAGCGGACTTGCTCCCCCCAGTATAAAAAAATCACCTCCGCGCCGCGGTTAGGACGTGGACTCCTCTGTTTCAAAATTTAATTTCGCGATCAAATATTTAAATGCAACTCCGCGTCGCAGAATTGTTCCCAGACAGTGATTTCTTGATCTTTTCTCATGTTTAGCTATCTAAAAACATTCCTAAACATCATGGGATATTTCCTATCACAAATCACAATCCTTGAATCCATAATTCAATTCAAAGAAAGTTAAGAGTCAAGTATAGAAGTTAAGAAGCAAGTCAAGAGAAGTTTATTAAAGTTTTTCAAAAGACTTTCACAAACGTTTTAACTTTGTTCGAAGACTTAAGTTTTAAGTTAAGAAAAGAGTAAAGAGTTGAGATCATATCTCCAAAATTTATTGAGAACTAAGTATTCCCAAGAGTTTAAAATGTTTTCACATCTGAAAAAGAAAGGGAAACACTGATTTCCACGAGAGCTTTCAAGCTAAGTTTTGAGTATTTATCTCAAACCAAAGAAAGAAGTTTTTCTTTAAAAACATATGAGATAGGTATATTTTGGGAGTAGTATTGAGCACCGTTATGGGGATGCGAGTTCATATTAACTCAAGTCTCCATAAAGCATGTAGCTATCATGGGTAGTAAAGGATCATACCTTTTAAATGACTCCTTAAGTTGATTTTTAGCATAGACTAGTGGATCCACTTAGTTAAGGCATTCTGTATGATGGCAACGTATAGGAAAGTTCTGGAAGCGTGGGCTCGAGGTTGTATCACCACTGAGGCTCATAGTAGTGATTGTCGGCTTGATGATCTCCCACAGAAACTATATTACTTTATTACTTGAGTAAAGTTGAGTTTGTTATTGAATTTATTTAACGAACTGAGTTGCTTTCTAATGTTTTAAAAGCTTTCTATAAATTGCATATGTTCTACTGCTTTATATTGAGTTAAGTTGTTCATGAGTTGAGTAAAGCCAAGGTAAGTTTCCTTTTAGATTCTTTTCAGGCCTATGTTATGTTTAGCATTCCAACTCGCATACTCGTACATTCAATATACTGATGCTAGTTGGCCTACATCATTTTATGATGCAGACACATGTAATCAGGATCAACATATAGGTCCCCGTTGATCTAGTTGATCCCTCAGAGTCTGTTCGTGAGCCTCCTAGCTTTCTGGAGGGCTCCTTTTAACATTTGATTTCACTATTTAATAGTTATGATGATCGGGGGTCTTGTTCTGACATCTCTCTTTGTTTTAGAGGCTTCATAGATATATAGTCATAATTCTTTAGTCTTATTCATTTAAGTTGTATACGTTTAAGACTTGAGTTGCCATTTTGGCTAAGTTATTATCTTTGAAGTTATTGCATGAATTATATTTCTTATGTTTAAGTCTTCCGCTGAGTATGTAAGCCAAGTCAAGGGTTCGCTTGGGGCCAGCAATGATTCTCAAGTGCCAGCCACGTCTAGGGTGGACGCTCGGGGCGTGACAAGATTAACTTTGGCGGTAGGCATCATGGCGAATGTGTGCGATGGCTGGCTTACATTCCATGCTAATGAACAACCACCAAAACCACTGTTGAACCAACAAGTTTGAATAAAGTAGAAGACAAAATTCCAACGTCTATCCCTATCAAAGATATTATTTACATCCACAGAGAGCAAACTATATTATGGGAGGAAGAAGAGGTTGAGACCATAATCATTAAAGAAGATTTACCATTTGCCATAATTGAAATTTTTTCTTATGGCTTCTCAGAACTTGTAACGACTGGGTTTCGTCGTTATAGAAAAGCCAATGGGAAAAAGTTTGGGGCCGGAAAACTTTTTCGTAATATTTAGAATTTTCCAACCTAGTCCAGAGTTGGACGAAATCTGAGTCATTTAGGTGTAGGAAAATATAGAATCAATTGGGTGATTTATTTATAATTTTGAATACATGAAGGGATATATAACTCATTAAGAAATTCGTACGACTTTACGGAACTGAATTCGGGTGAGTAGAAATCTCGGAATCGATCTTAGCATGAACAGTATTTTTTTGAGCGTCGTTGGTTAAATGTGTGTTGTGAAATGGGGGTCTTGGAATTATTAAAATAGCTCACTATTTTGTGCAAGCTGCTTTGGCATTGGGTTTTGTCGATCTGGCGGGGCCGCTGTAGAGGGGTGAGGGTCGCTGTGGTGAGCCAGACGTGACTTAAAGTCGTAAATAAACCCCTAATCGACTTTATTTTGCACTTTTCAATTTTTAGAGCTAAGAAACGAACCCCAGGCAACTCTTGACAGTTTTCCATCATTCTTGAGGCTAAAGGTAAGTTTTTCACTACCCGAATTTGTAGATTGTAATTGAATGAGTAATTATCGATGGGGAAGGGTTTTGAATTAGAAACCATGGTGGAAAAAGCCCTAATTTGGATCCTTGGGATCATGGGTATGATCTAGGGTTGTTAGAATTGTTACTAATTCGGATAATTAGTGATTGTTTATTGATTCCCGTGATATTATGATTATTTGTAGACCAAGAACAAGAGGAATATATCCGGAAAGGGAAGGATCAAGTTTCTTAGGGTTTCAAAGCTAGTTTTGAGGTAGGTGATGGTTGTGATTCTATGATTGTGTGATGTATGTTTGTTCTTGCTTCATTATGATACTTGCATGTATGTGAATGTTGCATTATTGATCACACTTGTTGTAAGTGAGATAGATGAATGATGAATGCCATGAATCATGAATTATTTTTATGAACTTGAGAAGATACTTGTGATTGTGATTGTGGTGTGTTGAATGGATCGGTTGCCACGTTCCGACATAAGTATTTGGGATTGGTTGCCACGTTCCGGCATAATTATGGGATCGATTGCCACATTCTAGCATAAACATTGGATCGGATACCACGTTCCGGTATGCTAACTATTTGGGTTCCATTAGAGGACCAATGACTTGTCATAATTGTGTATATTGTTGAGCATGCGATAATCAATATTGTATATGTTTGGTATTTTGCATATTTATAATGTTGTATTGACTTGCTTATGTTACACTTAGTGGGATAGCCGCGTGATCCTACCAGTACATTGTGGTTGTGTACTGATACTGCACTTGCTCTTTCTTTGTTGAGTATAGGGCATTTTCAAGTGGCTAGTGACAGACCCCGCATAGAAGATCAGCGATCATCGTTCGAATTCAAGGGTGAACAAGTTCTTCCGGGATGCCATGGGTTCTCTTTCGTCTACGTCCACCATTTCAAACTTAGACTTTTCTAGTTAGTTGATTAGTTCATTAGTTGGGTTGTATCCCTTCTTGATTAGACTTGTTGAACTTTAGATGTTTTGCTACATTGATTTTTAGGTTCTAGGTTATTTCTTCTGCATTCGTTTAGTTCGCTGTTAGATCTTTTGGAAGTTTATGAGAACTTCAGTTTTTAGATATTATTCTTGTTTTCGTATCCTTAAATGTTTTAGTTTTGGTTTAGTTGCTTTGTTTGGGTTGTAGTAGTGGTTCTCCCACCGGAGGGTTAGTGTGGGTGCCAATCACGATTGTCGGGGTCGCGAGAAAGTTGGTATCAGAGCCTAGGTTCAATGATCTCGATGTACCAAAACAAGTCTAGTAGAGTCTTGTGGAACGGTAAGGGGACGCGTTTACTTTTCTTCGAGAGGCTATAGGACTTTAGGAAATCTCTCTGTTTTCTCTTGTCTCCTTTCGTCCTATGACTTGATTCCAATTGGTATATGGCGATTCAAATTAGTATCTAACCTTTTTCATTTTTCTGTCCACTCAGGCCCGTAGCTCCCATCAATGCTCTAGCTAAGGAATCTGCAGCGAGAGGTCATGGTCGAGGCAGGGGTAGAGGAAGATCTAGGGTTAGAGGCCATGGAAGAGTAGTGGCTGCTGGAAATGGAGCCCATGTTGAGAATGCTCATGGGAATGAGAACCTTCCTGCGCATCATAAAGAGATTGAAGAGGAGAATGTTGATGTTGAGAATGTTGAGGATATGGGACAAGAGGAAGAGGTGCAGACTGAGACTACTGATGTTCCTCCCATAAACCCAGTGTTAGCTCGACAGATCATGTCATTCTTGAAAGGGTTAGTTGGTCCTGGAGTGCTTCTGTCTGCTCAAGCAACTTAAGCTTCTTCTAATCCTCTTGTTGCTAGCACTACGCCCAAGTCGGGTGGAACGGGAGGTAACGATGCTTTCTTTCACCCTTTGTTGGGTTCTGTTATGACTGATAATGAGCATGAAATGTTGACTAAGTTTTTGAAGATAAAGCCTCCTGTGTTCCTTCGTTCTGAGAATGAGGTTGATTATGAGTTCATCTTATATTGCTATGAGAGTCTTCATAAGTTTGGAATTCTCCATCAGCATAGGGTGAGTCTGTGTCTTTTCAACTTCAAGGTGAGGCTAAGCAGTGGTGGAGAGCTTATACGACATGCAGATCTTCTACTTTACCTCTACTTACTTGGACCCAATTTCATGCTCTGTTTTTGAAGAACAATATGCCTAGGACTTTGAGGGATCGCAAGAAGGATGAGTTCATAGCTTTAGAGCAAGGTGGTATGACTGTGGCTGCTTATGAGGCCAAATTCCATATGTTTTCTAGATACACTACTCAACTGGTGACTACTAAGGAATAGAGAATCTGGTTATTTATTAGGGGACTAAATTCCGAGTTGCAGGTATTATCTGTTCATATGACTTTTGCAGGGAGGAGCTTCAATGAGGTAACATACTATGTTAAGAAAGTGAAGGGGGTGAGGCGAGATGGTCAGGCTATGGCATTGGCAAAAAGGGCTAAGATTTCAGGCAACTTTCAAGGTTCTATTTCCAGAGGTTTGGGGAGGCCAATGCCTGCAGCCAAGCGAATTCAGTCCGTTATGCTTTCCTCTACAGGTAATTACTTAGGAACTTCACCTCATAATTTGATTCAGGATAGCCAGGGAGTCGCACCTTGAGTGGGAATCAGACCATATTTTGATCGTACATGCTACAAATGTGGTGAACCTGGGCATATGAGGAGAGATTGTCCCTACCCACGTGTGTTAGATTCCACACAACAACAGTCTAGAGCAGTGGTACCCACGTGAAATAGTAATAATGGTCAAAGGCGTCCACAAGGTGGGCGAAGAGGTAATCAGTGAGGCCATTCAAATGGTATCTCCTTTAGATTCGCCTTACAACTATGGAATATTCAAGCTAAGCTTTTAGCAGCCCAAAGTAGATTGAAGAAGTATGTGGATCATACGGTAAGAGACATGGCATTTCAAACTGGTGAGAATGTTCTTCTTAAGGTATCACCCATGAAAGGGGTGATGAGATTTGGCAAGAAAGGTAAGCTAAGTCCACGATACATTGGTCCCTTTGAAGTTCTCAAGTGTGTGGGACCGGTAGCATATAGATTGGCTTTACCTCCTAATCTATTTGGTGTTCATCCAGTATTTCATGTATCCATGTTGAAGAGGTATCACGGTGACAGGGATTATATCATTAACAAGGACTCAATTGTGTTAGACAAAGTCCTCCAATATGAGGAGGAACCTATCACAATTCTTGATCGTGATGTGCGTAAGTTGAGGACCAAGGAGATTAAGTCCGTGAATGTTCAATGGAAGCATCGTCCAGTTGAGGAAGCTACTTGGGAAACTGAGAGGGGCATGCGAGACAAGTATCCTCAATTGTTCGTTGATTCATGTACTACTTCATTCTTTCCTTAGCCTATTTTTCCTATGTTTTGTGACTCGGGGACGAGTGATGGGTAAATTGTTATCTATTGTAACGACCTGTTCCCGTCGTTATAGAAAAGCCAACAGGGAAAAATTTGGGGCAAAAAAACTTTTTCGTAGTATTTGGATTTTCCCAACCTAGTCCAGATTTGGACGAAATCGGAGTCATTAAGGTGTAGGGAAATCTGGTATCAATCGGGTGAGTTATTTATGATTTTGATTACATGGGTGAATAGATAACTCGTTAAGGAATCCGTATGACTTTACAGAATTGAATTCGAGCGAGTAGAATTCCGGAATCGATCTTAGCGTGAAGGGTATTTTTTAACGTCGTTGGTTAGAGGTGTGTTGTGAAATAGGGGTCTTGGAATTATTAAAATAGCTCACTGGTTCCGTGCAAGCCGCTGGGGCGGGATATTTGACGCCAGGGCGGAGCCGCTGTAGGGGGTAAAGGCCGATGTGGCGGGTTTGACGCGACTTAAGGTGGTAAATAACCCCTAAATGACCTTATTCTACACTTTTTGACTTTTAGATTTAAGGAACGAACCCCAGGCGACTCTTGATAGTTTTCCACCATTCTTGAGGCTAAAGGTAAGCTTTCCACTCCCCGAATCCATTTTTCAATCTGTAGAACGTAGTAGAATGGGTAATTATTGATGGGGTAGGGTTTCGAATTGGAAACCATGTTGGAAAAAGCCATAAATTGGATACTTGGGATCATGGGTTTGATTTAGGTTTCATAGAATTGTTAGTATTCGGGTAATTGGTGTTTGTTTATTGATTCCCGTACTGTATTGATTATTTGTAGACCAAGAACAAACACAACAAATTCGGAAAGGGAAGGATCAAGTTTCTTAGGGTTTCAAGATTGTTTCGAGGTAGGTGATGGCTGTGATTCTATGATTGTGTGATGTATGCTTGTTCTTGATTCATTATGATACTTGTATGTATATGAATGTTGCATTAACGATCACACATGTTGTAAATGAGATAGAGGAATGATGAATGCCATGAATTATGACTTAAAGGTATGATCTTGAGAATATACTTGTGATTGTGATTGTGGTGTGTTGAATGGATCGGTTGCCACGTTCCGACATAACTAACTTGGATCGGTTGCCACGTTCCGGCATAACTATGGGATCGGTTGCCACATTCCGACATAACTATGGGATCAGTTGCCACGTTCTGGCATAATTATTGAATCGGATACCACGTTCTGGTATGCTAACTATTTGGGTTTAGGTTCCATGAGAGGACCAATGACTTGTTATAATTGTGTATCTTGAGAAATGTGAAGATGTTCGGTGTTCATAAATGTTGATAATATTGTATATGTTTGATATATTCATGTGATTATATTGTTGTCATGACTTATATATGTTGCACTTAGTTGGACAGCCGTGTGATCCTACCAGTACACTGTGGTTGTGTACTGATACTGCACTTGCTCTTTCTTTGTTGAGTACATGGCATCTTCAAGCGGCTACTGACAGACCTTGCTTAGAGGATAGGTGATCGTTCGAATTCAAGGGTGAGCCAGTTCTTCCGAGCTGCCATGAATTCTCTTTTCGTCTATGTCCACATTTTTGGACTCAAACTTTTCTAGTTAGTTGATTAGTTCATTAGTTTTGGGTTGCATCCCTTCTTGTTTAGACTTGTTGAACTTTAGATGTTTTGGTACATTGACTTTCAGGTTCTAGGTTATTTCTTCTGCATTGTTTAGTTCGTTGTTAGATTTTTGTTGGAGTTTATGGGAACTCCCTATTTCTTTCCTTAGTATTAACTTCCTTCCGTAACTTAAATGCTTCAGAATTTTGGTTTAGTTGCTTGGTTTGGGTTGTAGTAGTTGTTCTCCCACCGGAGGGTTAGTGTGGGTGCCAATCACGATGGTCTGGGTCGTGACAAACTCTGAGTTTATGTTGTCTTTTCTATCTGATATCTTTATTATTGTTTTGTAATTCTTCTTCTCCCTTAGATAAAATGATATTGAGAACAATGTAGAAAGCTATGACTATATCTATTGAATTTTACACCAAATTTAATTTTGTCCTTCAAAAATACTTGAGGTCAATATAAATTATCTCTAAATTATTTGTATTTAGACGGAGATTCAGGTAACTTATTTGTTGATTTTTGAGTGGAGTTATTGGTGAAAAATGATATTTAGAATGTGAAATTATATGTAATTATTTGTTGAATGTGGTATATTTGGTATTTGCTTTTATGTGTATATAAATGTCTATGTGTGTCAATTTCTGACAGGACTTGACTATACGAGTTGCGATTTTAGTCGTTTCCCAAATGAATTTAGAGTTGTTCAATTAGTGCTTCTCTTGGCTTCTTCTTTGACTAGCACCTCTTCTATTATTAGTTTAGCTACATCTATGTATTTGTATTATTGCTAACATGATTTATTTATGCATGTATATATTATGACATGTTAAACACAATTATTTTGTTGAGGTTACATTATCTGCCTGATTACAATGTTGTTTGTTTTTCTTTGTGATGTTATATGGCTAACACACCATGTTGTATTCTACCTTATTTCATTTTCGTTAAGCTTTTTGTTGGAAAACGTACATCTGTGACATGTTGTCTGATTGTATTGTGATAAATTATTACTGTTAGTTGAGTATTTTGATGGATCATTACTTGAGATTAGACTTTAATATGTTCTTTAAGGTGACACTCTATTTTTAGAATAACTCATTCATCTAATGCCACACTAAATAATAGCTTTTGTTGCTGCCTTTCAGGTAATTGGGGGTCAAAATCATGCTTACAATGATACTATTCTTTGATAATTAAAATATTACAAGTAAATCTTGAAGATTATTATTAAATTATCCTACTCTACTTAAGAAGTAGGCCTTTTGTTGAAAGTAGCCTGCCCTATATCTTACTATCCATCAATGATGTGTTACTGAAAATGCCACCGCCTAATATGATGCTTATAAAGTAATCTAGATGAAGGAGATAATAGTGTGAGGGATTTTTGATATGCTCAAATTACACCTCTATTAAAAAAGCATAAGCGGTCGTCGTCAAATAAAGAACCCAACTTGTAGGTTGGGGTCGATCCCACGAGGAATATGGTTCAAACTTAAACTTAATTAACGATTATATTTGTTTAGTCAATCTATTTCCGAAACAAGTAATTAAACGGGGGGGGGGGGGGGGGGG
>JAJOOH010011878.1:0-30864 GCA_029582605.1 Solanum gracilifrons | reverse complement strand
CTTAAAATTTATGGGTTGAGCATGATTGCCACTGGGTCTAAGCCTAATTTGAGTTGTGCGCCCTAATTGTGTTTTCGGGGGCTGCAACGTTGAATTTGGGAAAGTGGGTCACAAGTAGGAACGTTAGGTCATTCGACGAGCTGTGACGAGCTCGCCGAACAACTAAAGCGGTTCGCCCAAGTATCCTATTTGGCCCTTATTATCATGCTTTATTTGTCGTGGCTTCTCTAACATTCGGCGAGAAGCATGAGGTTGCCAAAAGCACTCGATGAATCGCCGAAAGTCTTATTGTTCGCCCTTTGACTGCACCCTTATATCTTCTGTGCACTTCGTTGATTGTTTCGGCGAAGTTACTTTGCAACCAAACTACCGTGTTTTTGTATTATTACTTTATAAATTTTTATCAAAGTTTTGCATAAATGGCTAGACTGAAAGTTGCTGGAAAAAATATGCCACCCCGGCATATAAGAGTGAAAAAATTTAGGAAAGATGAAAAGGCAACAAATCCATCTAAAGCAGATAATGAGGGAAAGAAGCCAAGTGCAAACAAGAAAGCAATCCTCCAAGACCCCATTTTTCCCTCGCGGAGACGTGGATTCTTCACATCTATCCACTCCTTTTTGGCGGCTCATGACTTTGACAATTTGAGTAAGTCAACTGCCGCTGAATCTTCTAAAGAAGTTCCAAAGGCCATTGTCAAAATTCCAGAAGGTCATTCCAGGCATTCAAGCCCAGACAGATGGAGCGACCAATAAGCCAGGATCCCCTCTTTGCCTCCCTCTCTATCTTTCCTTATTTTACCTTTCGGATTCTGTGTTAATTGCATTTGATGAAAAATTGTTTTTGATTATGGTGGGGTGAGGCCCACACCTTTTGTGTTGATAGTTATGTTTTTGTGTATATATTTGGGTTATTACGGTTAAATTGTTTTATCTGCTTAGCGTGGATTTTTGAGCTTATTGCTCCCTTTTATTTTAAATTGCAAAATAATTTTGACCCTTCCAAAAATTTTTGAACTTTTGGCACATTCGCCACCCCTCGTGTGTTGAACGTGGTTGTTCGAGTCTCGATTTTATTAAATACTGATGACTTGAATAGTGCTTAAGATCGAACGAACATGAATGTACAGCTACGATGAGGCTAAATGAAGTTGCATAGACAATATGTGAACTCCTTGCATCTCGTTATGACTAGCCTTGTATCAATTTGATTCTCTTGTGATGATCATTGCACACTAGCGAAAGTGTGGAGTCTTGTTTAACTTGTAGTGTCAATGCCTAGTGTGGTGAGCTTACTTGTGAACTATGCGTGATAGATCCTAGGATTTTCCCCGTTGGTCTGATCAACTAAGTGATGCTATATCTTCATATGATCTTAGGCAACTTCGAAGAGTGTGAACCAATTTGACATATACCTCTTTTGTGACCTACCTTGTGAGTGTGTGATTCTCTCTTGAACACTCCTTGAGCCTTACCTTTCTTTGGAAGAAACATTATGAAAACTAGACCTTTCTTAATCCATTACCCATAATCCTCATGAAGTTGTGGTTAGTTTGAATAGTCAACTTAGTCCAAAAGCCTAAGTTGGGGATTTGGTGAAAAGAAAAGGGAAATTCAAGAAGTTCAAGAAAGTTCCTCCTACCCATGGTTTTGAGGAAAATGGAACCCCTCCATATAAAAAAAAAGAGACAGAAAAGAAAAAGAAAAAGAATGAAAAAGAAAAGTTGTGGAATAAAGTTGAAAAATAAAAGGGGTTTCCAAACAATCCATGGAAAGTGAATAATAGGATGACTTATGAGCATTGAAGAGAATGATGAAGGAAAAGGAAAGGAAGTGTCGTGAGCACCACATTTCATGAAGATGAAAGTCACTGAGCCTAAATGGCCATACATTTGCACTCTGCCCCATTACAAGCCTTAAAAAAACCTTTTGATCTTGAGTGAGCTGAAGCAAATATTGATTGGAAAATACGGGTAAACCAATGGGTGAAAGCATGCATTGTGTTCTTACTTGTGAGAGTGAGCGTTGCATCTGATTCCGAAGCTTTTCACCGTGAACCATTCTGTGAATATGGAATCATGCTTTCTGTGAGGGCATTTGAACACTATAGTTGAGCTTAAACTTGCAATTGAAGCAAGTATTGTGAGCATGAGATTCGTTGATATTGGTGAGTCACAACTTGAATCTTTGAGTGCACATTTGATCTTTGCATAAGTAAATTGAGTCTTGTTTTGTGCATTGATGATTGAGTCCTGTGTAGCACTATTCGAGACACCCTTTTTGAACATCTGAACTTGAGTGTGCTTGAGGACAAGCAAAAGTTTAAGTTGGGGGTGTTGATGAGTCCACAAATTGGACTCATTTAGGGTTATATTTTAATAGAAATTATGTCCTTAAATGATTATTTTATCTCAATATCTGATGAAAACACTTACGTTTCAATGTTCCAGTGTGTTGAGCCTTGTAGGAAAGGATCAAATTGGCGGAAAAAAGGAGTAGTCGGCGCATCGCCAAGAAGTTCCACGAAACACTACTATGTTTCCCAATGACCCAGAGCACAACAATGCCGAAGGATGGTGCAAAACGGTGATGAACTACACCAAAGGGCGAATCGCCGAGTTGATCGGAGATTTCGACTAGTTTCGCCAAAGGGTCCGCTGCAAATCTGATTTTTGAAAACTATAAATACTCGGTGAGAGTTATAGCTTAGAATTAGATTTTTAGTGTGAAAACCAATTATTATAATTTTTATATAGAATAGTACATTTTATTTTGTTATGAGTTTGAGAGGGTTTTGAATACTTGAAGAAGAAGAGGGTTTCATCTCCAAGGATTTGGACTTGGGACTCTTGAATTTTTTATTCTTGGCCTGTAACAAGAATTAAATCTTCAAACCAATTTGAATGCAAGCTCATTTAGGTATAAATTTCTATCTCTTGATGTGTGGCTAAAAACCCTCCATTCTTGGGGTGTGATTTAGAGAATATGGGTTAATATTGTTATTGGGTCTTGCTTGTTGATAGATTAAATGTAAGGTAATGGTGATTTCACCTAGCAGTTGTGGTCGAATTTAATGTGTTTGTAGTTGCGAATACAAGTCCACCCATGTGTTTTCGTCTTACTCGAGATAGAGGTCGAGAAACCAAGACAGCTAGACTGATGGACTAAGGAGTGGGTCGACATGAGGTTCAGCCCGAGAGGGTGAGCCCTAGTCCCATATCCTAACACTCAGCTCGAGAGAGTGAGTGGGGTAAGGCGTAGGCTGGTCTTTATGCGACAAATGGGTGTCCGAGAAGAATCCATTTGAAATGGGGTAAGTTGCTCGACAGATAACTTATTCCCACATAAAGCTTAGCCTAGTCACTATTACTCTATAAATTTTCTATCGAAAGCATAAACCCATTAATTTAGATTAACCCGTATTCCGGTCACATCCCAAGAATCCCCTCTCATTCATAGATTTCTTGGTTATTTCTACTGTGTTTGCTATACTTGTTATAAAACCCCGAAATTGTTATTTGACACTTTTGTTTCCCCCTTTAATTTAAAATGTTTTTACTCGTTAATGTCTTTAGCTACGACTAGTTAGAACTAAATTTTATTTTTCTATATATACTCAAAACCACTCCATTGGGACACGACCCCAACCCTCGGTTATTGGGTTACTATATTATCGACAATCGAAGACACTTGAATCAGAAGTAGTGTCGTTGGCCACGATAAGCATCATTAACCACCTGCGAGTTAGGCCTCTTTTGAGGAGGCTTTTCTAGGGCGTTTCTTTCCCCGAGAACTGAAAGAGGCCAAGGTAAGTGAGTTCCTCGCACTTAAGCAGGATTCTCTAAGTGTTCATGAATATGGGTTGAAATTCACTCAATTGTCCCGTTAAGCTTTGGAAATTGTTGCGGACATGAGGAGTAGAATGAGCTTATTTGTTGCTGGGTTGGCTCGTCTGTCGATTAAAGAAGGTAGGGCCGTAATGCTGATAGGTGACCTACATAGCTCAAGGTTGATGGTCTATGTGCAAAAGGTAGAGGAAGAGAAGTTGAGGGATAGAGAGGAGTTTAAGAACAAAGGGCTAAGACAGGGAATGAGTCCAGGCAGCAGAAGAGTAATGTCAACCGGTCATCCTTCCAACAGAAACAGAAGGGCCCTGCTCCATCATCTGCTAGTGCACCTGCACCTAAGAACAAAGGTGAGTACAATAGTCAGAATTTCAGAGCTAAACCTACTTATTCTCAGGGTAGATGGCACAAAGGGGTAGTAAGCCTCTTGCATACGCTAACTGTGGTAGGAACCATTCAAGTACTTGTCGTGAGGGCTCCACTGGGTGTTTCAGGTCTGGTCAGAGTGGGCATTTCATTCAATAGTCACTACAGGAAAAATGGTCTTTAACGAAGGGAAATATGGTCGTTAAAGGTCCGAATCCGGCTACTACAAGTCATTCACGACCGTAATAAATCCGGTCGCCATCGGTCATTAAAAGTCCAGATGTTAAAAGTTAACGACCGAATGAATAGCCGGTCGTTAAAAGTCTTTTAATGACAATATAAATTTCGGTCGTTATATGACCTTTCTAACGACCGGATTTTTCCTTAGTACAAGTACTTTTACCGACCAAAAGTTCTTTCATTAATTATATTCTAATTTCAATACCAATACTATTAACGACCACATTTCCTATCGCTTATTGTTGTTTATTCAAAAAAATTTAAGAAGCCAATTATAAAAGAGTTAAAAAGAACTAATTTCATTTGTTGCTTTACAAAATTTTATACAATGAATACAAAAACACTCAAAATAAACAAAATAATTTAATTCATTATATAAAATTTCATGGTCAATAGAATGAACTAATTAAAGAAAGATATGTCATATTCAAGTAGCATAATATATCTTTATCAACTCCTAAAAACAGAAAAATTGCAAAAATTAAATAATAAGACAATATCTTTAATTTAAACCACCCCTAAACTAAAGTAAAATCCCTAGATTTTGAACTTCAATTTTCTTCGTACATTGTTGAACGATATATTCTTCATATTCGAATGCTTCATCAGTAAGAAAAAAACATATGTCAATTTAAAAAAAAAGAATAAACTCTAAAAGAAGAACCATAAAATCTCAAAAGTATTTACTAAAAAAGATGCAAAACATTAATGTTTGAAAGAAAAGAAGGCATGTCAACAATAACTTGTAGTCTCTTCCCAACATCTATTAACTAGTTAACGATTTTCTGTAATGATCAACAATTAGTTCGTAAGGCCAACAAAACAAAACATAATAACAAGGGACTAGTATAACTCTTTCCTGCTTTGGATGACAAGGAGGAGGATCAAGAAGTTTTAAATAGAATGGAGAGTCCATACATGAATTAAAGTTATTTGAACCTTGCAAACTTTGGATGAGTCATCTTTTGGGAAGCAGATTGCCAGTTCAATATAGAAATCACACAAGAAAAAGTATGACAGCCATCAGACAAAAATAGAGAGCACATTCGAGGCACCAACTTATTTTTTTTCTAAGAGGGAGGCATAATATGTTTTCTGTTTGCTACAGTAACATCTCTAATATGAAGGAAGCAGAACATGAAAAGATTGCAGAGTTTCCAATATCAAGAGTCGAGGGTAATAAGAGAGATAGTTGTGCACATGCAATTAAGATATGCTCAACCACATTCCCTGAGGACATAACTTAGCAAATTGTAGTAGGCTAATATTGATAATGAAATTGTAATAAAAAGAGAATATATACTCATTACCTAATTAAGACTGTTTACTGTTTTGGATGGGTCAGGAGGCCTGTTTGATTCGATGTTAAACTGTTGGATGCTGCTAGTTCACCGGACTGACCTCACCAATTTCACTAGAACTGCTACTTAGTATCTACTTGTGTGATCTTTAAACAAACCCAACTTCATGAACAACCTTTGGACATTGAGTTAAGCACAAAGTATGTTTTCTAGATTCATTACACTTGAATAAGGAAAACCATATAGAGTACTCTATAGCATATCTGAGGATATTTTGCATTTAATTAGTAATTAAACTTTACTTATTTGTAGACAAAATGATTGCCCACCATATCATACATCACATAAAACTTCCTCTATAAGGAAGAAATCTTGTACATTGTGAGTTAATCAAGTCAGGAAGAAGTTTTCTCTTCTAATTTCTAAGTTTTTATGTTCGTTGTTCCAGAGAACAGAATAAAAGGATGTTACACAATGAATCAAAATCAAATGCTTGAAATGGAGTGCTACCAGTTTTATGTGATAGAACAATGTGTAGCGAAGTGAAAGGTAAGTTCTATAGATTATTTATTACGACCACCAATGTTATATGGAAGTGAATGTTAAGCCATTAAAGTAAAAGACATCCCCAATTATAAGACCAACAATGCTATATGGAAGTGAATGTTTTGCTCCTCATGGGAATATAGTGTTCTGTTTCTAAGCATATTCATTAATTAAGATGAAGCAGGAAAATGACATGGATGTTCCTTTACACTAACAGAGAGGCTCTAAAATTCCATTAAATTAGAGAAAGTGTGAGCAACAAAGGGATAGGAGAAGTAGGAGAAATAGAAGTTTTCTTATTTTGTCCAATTTTAGGGAAAGAATAAAAGGATAAGGAAGAAAATCTTAAACATACTTAAAAGTTGCCAACGATCAAATTACATATTAAGGACAGAATACAAAATAACAACATTTATTATGTTTCTTGAAAGAATCTAAAGACAAGATAAGGTGTGCTTTTAAAACAAGCATCAAGGACTATTATCTATCTCATTCCTTTCTTCCAACTTCATTTGCAAGCACTATATCTATCAGACCAAATGGTCCAGAAAATACATAAACAGATAGGCCTCCAAAACATTCTGGAGGTTTACAACCTCCAGCCCATTTCAAATTTCCAGTGTATTTATACAATCTGAAGGCATTAGCAAAACTACATCACATTTATAATTTCTAAAATCTATAGCTTTTAAGTTAATAAAAACATAAATAATCACAAAAGCATCTTTAAAATGGAAATACAATTGAAAAGGAACATAAAGGCAGCATTATGCCATGCCTTATAAATAAAGGTTTCATCTGTATAGAATATGACATGCCACTAGGAATAGAGATTGATGTTTTTCATGACCAACGACACTATCCTACGGTATGAGGGTCTACGATCGTCGATAATATAGCAACCCAACCAAGGGTTCGGGTCGTGTCCCAAGGGAGCGATTTTGAGAATTGATAGAAAAATAGAATTTACATTCTAACTAGTTGTAGCTAAAGACATTTGCGATAAAAGACATTGTAAAATAAAGGGGGCGACACAAAAGTGTCAAATATCAAATGGTGTTTTGTAACAAGTACTAAATCAGCAAAATAAACAAGAAAATCAAGTATGGGGAAAGGTTCTTGGGATGTGCCCACAATATAAGTTGAGATAAATTGTTGGGTACATGCTATCGATAGGAAATTTGCAAAATAATAGTGATTAGGCTAAGCTTTAATGGAAATAAGTTCCTTATCGGGCAACTTACCTAGTTTCAAATATGTTCCTCTCGGAAACCCATTTGCCGCATGAAGACTAATGTACGTCTTACCTTACTCACTCCCTCGAGATGAGTGTTAGGATATAGGAGTTGGGCTCACCCTTTCGGGCTGAACCTTATATCGACCCACTCCTTAGCTCTCAGTGTAGTGGTTTTGGTTTTGCGACCTTCCTCTCGGGCTAGCCGAAAATACATGGGTGACTTTGTATTTGCAACTACAAAACCTTTAGATTAAACCACATCCACTCGGTTACATCACCATTAAAATACATCTAACCTATTAGCAAGCAATACCCAACAAGAATATCGACCCAAATTTGCTAAATCACACCCCAAGAATGGGGTTTCTAGCCACACATCAAGAAGTAACCAAATACACCTAAAATGATACTAAAATCAAATGGGTATAAGAAATTAAACCTTGATTTAAGCAAAGGAAGAAGAATGGACAAGACCCACTTCTAACATGGGGAAGATGAAATCCTTCTTTCTTCAAGTCTCCCTAAAACCCTCTCCAAACTTGAGAGAAAATATCTAAAATGTACTATTATATTCTTAAAATTAAAATAAATGTTCGACTCCTAAAAATTAATAACAAGTTGAGTATTTATAGACTTCACAAAATAGTGCTCGCGGATCTTTCGGGGAGATTAGACGGAATCGCCGATTAACTCGGAGATTCGCCCTTAATGTAGTTCGTCGCCGTCTTGCACTAGCCTTCAGCATGGTTGTGCCCTATGTCATTGGGGAAATAGTATTGCTTCGCAGAATTATTCGACGAAACGCCGACTGCTCCTTTCATCGCCTTTTTAATTCTGCTCCTTCAGGGCTTCGCGTACTGGAACAAAGGGCGGAGTGCGTCCCTTCGGCGAATCGCCAAGTGTGCTTGGCGATGCTCAGGCTTCAGCTTCTTTGTTCTTTTCAGCCTTCTTTTTCCTTTTTGCGCCTAAGTGTCCATGCTTCCAATAAAACTTTAAATACCTGAAATTAAGAGTTTTCATCAGATATTGAGACAAAATAAGCATTTGAGGACACTATTTCTATGAAAATAAAGCCCTAAATGAGTCCAATTTGTGGACTCATCAACACCCCCAACTTAAACTTTTTCTTTTCCTCAAGCAAACTCAAGTTCAGCCGTTCAACAACGTGTCTTAAATAGTGCTACACAAGACTAAATCGTGAACATACACAACAAGACTCAAATTACTTATGCAAAGATCAACTGTGTACTCAAAGATTCAAGTTGTGACACACCACTACTAAAGATTCTCATGCTTGCAATACTTGCTACTTGTGCAAATTCAAGCTCAACAAAAAGTATCTAAATGCCCTCACACAAAGAATAATTCCATATTCACACCTATAGGTTAATTAATTGAAGATCAGGAATTAGATGCAATGCTCACATTCAAAAAGAGGAACACAATGTATGTTGTCATCCATAGGCTTGCCCTTATTTTCTAATTGATCTTCGGTTAGGCTCACTCAACATCAAAAAGGTCTTTCTAAGGCTTGTAATGGGGCTGAGTGCAAAGGTATGGTCATTTAGGCTCAGTGACTTTTTCCTCATGAGATGTGGTATTCTCAAAGCATTCCCTTCTTTTCCTTTATACATTCTTTTTCTAGTGCTTCTAAGCCATCTTTTTATTCACCTCCATGGATTGCTTGGAAACCCTATTTTATTCCACATTTTATTTATTGAAGGATTTCCATTATTCTGCAATACCATGGGTTAAGGGGGACTTTTATTGCACTTCTTGACTTCTCCTTTTCCTTTCCACCACACCCTAAACTGAGGCTTTTGGCCTTAGTTGGCTATTCACTAAACCCACAAATCAAGAGGATTATAGGTAGTGGGTCAAATAAGGTCTAGGGTTCATCAAGGTTCTTCGAAAGAAAGGTAAGGCTTAAAGGGTGATCAAGAGAGTTTCACACACTGATGGGCAGGCCACGAAAGAGGTATATGTCAAATCTGGCTCACACTATTTAAAGTTGACTTAGATCATTTCAAGAGCACACCTTTCTAAATCAATCAGACTAACTGGGCAAATTCTGGGTTTATTCATGCATGGTTCAAAGTGAGTTGATCACACAAGGCATCAACACTTAAGTCAAACAAGACTACACACTTTTGCTAGTGTGCAACAGTCATTACAAGAGAATCAATTTGTTAAATGGCAAATCACAACGAGATGCAAAGAGTTCACATATTGTCTATACAACTTCATTTGGCCTCATCGTAGCCGTACATTTATTTTCGTTCAATTATGAGCACTATTCAAGTCGTCGGTAGTGATCAAAACCGATACTCGAATTTGCAAAAGAACAGCCACAGTCAATACATACAAGAGGTGGCAAAAATTATTTTGATGGGTCTAAAATGATTTTCAGTTAAAAGCAAGGAGCCACTAGCTCAGACCTTCCACAAAAAACAGTGTATAACACAATTTAAGCTAAAAACCCAATATATAACTAAAACAATAGTCATAATCAGCACACAAAAGGTGGGCCTCACCCCACCATAAATATAAATCATTTGTCCTCAAATGCAAATGAAGTAAATTATCCAAAAGTGAAAGAAAGTAAGATAGAGAGGGAGGTAAAGAAAGGATCATGTCTATGCAGTCTCTCCATCTGTGTAGGCCTTAGTGCCCGGTGCAGCAGTTTGTACTTGGCCATCAATTCTCGGGGTCACCTCAGGAGAAACAGTAGTACCAGATCCACCAGGAGCTGCCACAGGTGTATCCGCCAAATTTTTTTGCATAACTGCATAGAATCCCCAGACCCATGAAGGAATATTGGAGCCTCGGGGAGTAGTCTCCCTGTCAGAAATGGGCCTCTTGCCTTTGCCTTTATTTCCAGGTGGAGGTTCTTGTCTTCTCTTCTTGGGAGGATTTGACCCCCTTTCATTTTGTGATATCCCGTGCTCTTTTGCGGGGTGGCATGACAATATTCGCCTTTACCATAACTCGGGATACTCAGACTTCTCCCTGCTAGACTCAACAACATGCAAGCACAACCCCACACCACAATATTTAACCGATTTTAGGGCATAAACATATAAGTTTTTAACAATATAAACACTATGGGCAAGATTTTCACAAGTATAAGCAAAAACAATTAAGATCACAGAGGCCCAACACACATCACTAAGATAAGATCATTGCAAATGAGTACAAAATTGCTAAAAATAAATTTGGGGTTCAGAAAACCAACCTTAGATGCCGATTAAAATACTTTTGAAATGCTAGGCGGCAATGTAATCCAAATCCGAGCACAAATCAACGACTAAAATACTCTAAACGTGCAAAAATATATACACTAGAGTGCAGGTGTGAGTTTGGGAAGATAAATAGTGAGGGAAAGTGAAAGTGTTTGAAACTTTTGAACCTTTGGCCTTAAAACCATCAAGTTCTCGCCATGTTGGCGACGTTAATCGTGTTCGCCGACACACTAGATGATCCGCCGAGTTTTACAGGACCTCCAATTAATGTGGGGGTCCAAACGGCAGACTAGATCGCGATCGCTGACCTGGTCAGCGATTCGCCAAGCTTCTCCTGCGCTCGTCGAGTTTTACAGACTCTAATTTGAAGATGTCTTGAGTCAAATGGCGGATTAGGTTGGGCTCGCCGTCCTCCTCTGCATAGCGTTGACTGGACCATTTACTCGCCAACCTGCACTTTTCAAACACTTTCCATACTTTAACCTGCACGATCAACACACCATTATTTACCAAAATAAAAATAAAATAATAAAGGGGTCTTGGGTTGCCTCCCAAGCAGCGCCTTAGATATCATCGTGGCGCGATGCAACTCTTCACTAATGTTCGATTAGTGAGGTTTGCCTCATTTTCATAAGGCCACCCCTCTTTTCATTATGGGTAGAGAAAAGATAGCACTTAGTCCATTTGGGACCTTTGTCATCATTCACACTGACTCTTCCTGTTTCAACACACAAACAAGCAAAACAAAACTAAAAATAAAATTAGTGAAACTACAACTATTAAAAATAGAAATTCTACTTAACTATGAATTCCCAAATAACACCACTCCCCGGCAAAGGCGCCATTTTGATGCTTTTCATGACCAATGACACTATCATATGGTATGAGTGTCTACGATCGTAGATAATATGGTAACCCAACAAAGGGTTGGGGTCGTGTCCCAAGGGAGCGGTTTTGAGAATTGATGGAAAAATAGAATTAACATTCTAACTAGTCGTAGCTAAAGACATTAGCGATAAAAGACATTGTAAATTAAAGGGGGCGACAGAAAAGCGTCAAATATCAGGGCGGGTTTTGTAATAGGTACTAAATCAGCAAAATAAACAAGAAAATCAAGTATGGGGAAAGGTTCTTGGGATGTGACCGCAATATAAGTTGAGATAAATTGTTGGGTACATGCTTTCGATAGGAAATTTGCAAAATAATAGTGACTAGGCTAAACTTTAAATAGAAATTAGTTTCCTCTAGGGCAACTTACCCCATTTCAAATGCGTTCCTCTCGGATACCCATTTGCCGCATGAAGACCAGCCTACGCCTTACCCCACTCACTCTCTCGAGTTGAGTGTTATGATATGGGACTAGGGCTCACCCTCTCAAGCTGAACCTCATGTCGAACCACTCCTTAGGCCATTAGTCTAGTAGTTTTGGTTTCGCGACCTCCCTCCAGGGCAAGCCGAAAACACATGGGTGGCTTTGTATTTGCAAATGCAAACCCTTTAGATTAAACCATAACCACTATGTGAAATCACCATTAAAATACATCTAACCTAACAGCAAGCAAGACCCAACAAGAATATCAACCCATATTTTATAAATCACACCCCAAGAATGGGGATTTTTAGCCACACATCATGAAGTAACCAAATACGCCTAAAATGATACTAAAATCAAATGGGTATAAGAAATTTAACCTTGATTTAAGAAAAGGAAGAAGAATGGAGAAGACCCACTTCTAACTTGGGGAAGATGAAATCCTTCTTTCTTCAAGTCTCCTAGAAACCCTCTCCAAACATGAGAGAAAATATCTAAAAAGTACTATTCTATTCTAAAAATTAAAATAAATGTTCGACTCCTAAAAATTAATAACAAGTTTAGTATTTATTGAATTAAGAAAATAGAGTTGGCGGATCTTTCAGTGAGGTTAATCGAAATCACCGATTAACTCAGCAATTTGCCCTTTGGTGTAGTTCGTTGCCGTCTTGCACTAGCCTTCAGCATGGTCATCCTCTGTGTCATTGGGCAAAATAGTACTACTTCGCGGAATTATTCGGCGGAACGCTGACTGCTCCTTTCATTGCCTTTTTGATTCTACTCCTTCAGGGCTTCGCTTACTTCGCTTACTGGAACAAAGGGCGGAGTGCGTCGCTTCGGCGAATCGCCAAGTGTGTTTGGCGATGCTCAGGCTTCAACTTCTTCATTCTTTTCAGTTTTTTTGTTCCTTTTTGCGCCTAAGTATCCATGTTTCCACTAAAACTTCAAATACCTGAAATTAAGAGTTTTCATCAGATATTGAGACAAAATAAGCATTTGAGGATGCTATTCCTATGAAAATAGAGCCCTAAATGAGTCCAATTTGTGGACTCATCAGAGACCAACTTTGCAGAAACTACAGCTTTGAAGACTTGAATCCATTCACCGGAGTGGAATTGTGATTCACTCATTTCGTTGAACTAATTTCTAAACAATAGCATCATTCCTTTAAAATTACACTGTATTTTCAAAAACACGAGAGATGCTGAAAATATTTGATAATATGACTTCGAAGAAAGGACTCATGTCACTGGATTGGAATGGTGTTGTACTAATGGGGTGAGGAAAGTTGAAATTTGATGTGATTCACTCCTTTTACAAATAGAGGTATCCGTTCTTTGAATTTACAGTATATTTCCAGGTGGTTGAGCTATGGTGTTTGAGTATAGGTAGTCAGGTAAGTACTGATGTCAAGAAACACTCTTTACTTATTGAAAATTCAAAGAAATTATCTATATATGAAGAAAAAAACCCATCAAGATAAGTTTCTTATTATGATATTTTCATTTGAAGTTGCTAATATGATGTCCAAGATTATTCATCTTCATAAATCTTTGACCGACTCTGAGATTCTTAAGTTTGACTGACTTTGACATTCTTAAGCTTAAAAATGAGATCTTTAAGTCCGTAGGAGTCAAGGCTTTAGTTTCTGATAATAAAGATAAGTTTCTTGAATTAGTACTTGTTGAAAAACTTGATGATTTGAATAGGGTTTCTAGTGTAGTGTCTAGGCTTGGGAAAAATGTACAATTTCTGCCTTACAAGGGTTTAAGCATGCTTATGGGGATGTTATTTCTGGGGTTATTGATGTGAAGGATTTGGGATTTTTGGTTAAAGAGGTTGAGGGGATGGTTAGGAAAATGGAGAGATATGTGAATTCTACAGCTAGTTTGTATTGTGAGATGGCTGTTTTGAATGAATTGGAAATGGCAACAATGAAATTTCAGCAGAATCAACATGAGGAAAGTGGAAAGGCATTTGAGCAGAAATTGTCTTGGCATAAATAAGATGTGAGGCATTTAGAATATCTTTCACTTAGGAATCAGACTTATGATAAAGTTGTTGAACTTTTTGCCAGGACTGTGTGTACTATATATGCTCGGATTAGCACGATGTTTGGTAATAATGTTCTCGTAAAGATGGATCTTTTAGGTAATCGCGGATTTAATGAGAAGTCTAGTGTAATTGTTGCAGATAGCAAGTCTGAAGTCATGGATGCTGATTTCAAGAAGCCTGTTTTGAGGAACAACAATGGAAGCTATCGATCAGGGTCAATCGAGATAGGGGAGTCGGGGAAAAGGAGCATGATCCATAGTACTCAAACTAAGGGTGGAAGAAATGAAGGGAGCTTATTTGATACTGAGAATTTTAATTTTGCTTTGGGAATGGGACCTAGGAGACTATTCATGGAATGTCTAAGCTTGAGTTCTGCTTCAAAAATGGATTTCCACAATGATGTTGGGACTGATGACAAAGTAGTGAGATATCTGGATGTTTTAGTGTTTCAAGTGGCATGAAGATGGACGAATCTAGCGTTTAGGGTTCATTCAACATAAGAGAAAGGCTCAACAAATTAATGTGGATAAGCTCCACCATAGCACAAAACAGAAATGGATTAAACTAGGCTATTCTACTTAGATGACCAGTTAGTGATTGGGAAATGCACAACTTGATGGAACTGCTAGCAGAAATGGAAAAATACAAAAATGATGAGACCAAAATAGATACTATATTTGGGGAAAGCAATAGCATATTCACTATGAAAGAATGCGACGGGCAGCTTGGTACTAGAAAAAGAGGTTACTTGTATATATGCTGAAATACAGGGGACAACCAGCATGATCATTTAGATATAGCTGCCATCTATTGAAAGATGATAGCATTAGTACCCTCCTAATGACATAGATGCCATATAGGAACACTACACCTAAAACATAAAAACATAGGGTATGCTTGTCCAAATAACCATATGAAGAGTGAAACTCTGAAGCAACAATTAAAATACAACATTCACTATGTAATGGAACTTGATTTTGCACTATACCAGAGGCAATTAGGATGTTGATGCTTGGAATCAATTGCACATGGTAAATAGCCAGCAGGTTATAACAACAAACTGAGGAAAAAAATTGAGCAATCAAAGTCCTTCCCTGTCTCTTGAGTACATCACAAAGAGAAAGAAAAATCGATTTACTAATCTGTTTAATGGTACCATCTATTGATCACTTGAAGACGCAGGTGTTGAAGGCTGACCAAGCAGTACTCTTGGAATTTGTTCATATTTACTGTCCAGCTCATCCATGAGTTCACATTTATTCTCTAACTCATCCATAAGTCTTTTTATTGATTCATTTTCTTTTTCACGTGCATTCAATTTTTCTAATAATGCAGCCTTTGATGAGTTCCCACCTTTCAACTCTTTAGTTGTCATCCCGTCACCAAATCCAATTACATGACTCTTACATTGAGGTCCAAAACACTTTTCTACGACCTCAATATTTGTAAGAGAAGAATCAAATTGAACCAATTTTTGGATTTCAGGCTATAATATACAAGAAAACTTAAAATAATACAACACATAAAGTTGAATGATTTAAAATAAAATTTATCACTAAACATACATATTTTGCATCTGTTTCAGGTTCGACAAGCTTGTTATCGTTCTTATGAGTCTCGAAGAAGATAGTATCCATGTTTGGTGGCTTACTATCTTTCCCTCACTTAACATATAAATAAACAAGTCAAATAAATCATTTTAGCAAACAAGAGACTTCTTAAAGAGTTACAAAACTTACTTACTCATTCATAAATAATTACTCTAATAGGCTTACTCCCTGTACGATGAGGCATACTAAACTTAGACATGTTGACAATGTTTCTTGTACTTGTTTCCTATATTCACAACATACCATAAAAATTATAGTTAGTCGCTTCAAATAACATGTTAATAAATAAATACTATGGAGTTGTACCTTAAACTTGTCACTTAAGAAATGCTCCTTAACCAACCATTCGCAATCACTCTTGTCTACCCCTCTTGGCACATTTTTTAGAGCATCATAAAATGGCTTAGACTTCATATTCTTGTGAAGTGATCCTCTCCAGTTATTCCACAACCTTCTCATATGTTGAAGGACATGTTCTTTCTTAGCATTCATGTTGTCACAGCTAAATTTATCCTACAATATTTCACATGTACCATTAAACATAAACTCAAACTTTCAGCCAAACTAGAAGTCAATTGAATCTATATTTTCTGCCTATGGCACTCTTCCAGTGGAAGGTGATATATATGTCATGAGAAATAAGTGATTATCAGGAGGATTGTATCAAGAGAAAGAAGAAAAAACATAAGAGAGATCAAGAGAGAAGATAACACAAACTACAACAGCAACATATAGGTTATTAGGAAAACATAACTATAACATTACATAGATACAGTTTGGCATAAAATGTGCCACGTTAGTTTTACTCTCTCATGATGAGAAGTCAGCAATGAAGCTATTAGCTATAGCTCTCTAAATAATTATCATAATATCCCACATGTTTGGTATAAAATATGTTGCGTTAGTGTTACTTTTTCCAGATGAAAAGTCAGAAATGAGGCCATAAGCTAATAGCTCTGTAAATACCTACCGTAACAACATCTCTAAGGTTTGGCATAAAATGTGTCACGCCAGTTTTAATTTTTCCAGATGAGAAGTCAGAACTGATGTTATTAGCTAATAGCTCTTTAAATACCTACGTTAATAGCATCCCACATGTTTTGCATAGTTATAGCTCATTAATTTTACTTTTTAGATGTGAGAAGTCAAATATGAATCTAATAACTTTATAAATACATACAGTAACAGCTATTTGTCCATGAGTGTACCCGTAATGGGCACATATTACGATCATGAATTAAAGTACCCAAGTGTGTCACAAATGAGGCATAATTTTTTCCAACAACTCGATTTTGGTAAAAAGTGATATTTAACTTTTCTCCAGGTTTGAGTCGTGCAACATTTTTGCAAATGTTTGTTTCTCTAACTTTTTTTGCATTTTCAGACTCACATGCACCTGTAAATTAAGTCAGATCGGACATAAATAAGAGTTTCATCACACCAAAAACAACAAAAAGATACAGTTGGAGACAATAATACTTATTTCATTTGTTTGAGCATTTTGCATCAGTTTGACTTCTGGAGTGCAGGGAACATTATCTTTTGTTGGATCAAAACCAGGAGGTACAGGAACAATATTTTGTACTGCATCATTTCGATAAGATGTTGATGGATTGATGTTTAGACTTTTGTTGATTTGAGTTCTTTTTTCAGCCCTTACTCTTACAAAGCCCAATGATTGTATGTTTTTCCCACGTCCCCTAATTGCAAAAGCACCAGGTGGAAGGTATGCAAGTTTATTAGGCTTGACAATTGATTTCATTCTAGAGTTTTAAATTTTTGATGGATCCATGTAAACCTAATACAAAAATCATTTCTTTGTTAGTTCATCCATTAAGAGAAAGTCATTGAACAAGTTTTCAATACTACATCCCTTTCTTTATTTGAAAAGTAAAAGTATTTTATTGATTAAATAAATTAAACTGTACAAAGACTGTGTAGGTACAACTACCAAAAAAGGTGAGCATCAAAGGAGCACAACCACTTGAGACTAGCTTCTCGAATGAAAAATGACATGAAGTTAACATTTTGAAAGTTGTCAATTTCCAGATATCTACAACCTAAGTAATCTTCATCTCAAAACAGTGATAGGGATGTGGTCAGCCCAAGAATAGAATACCAGTTTCAGAAGATGTATAGTATGAAAGAAGCTTTGACAAAGAGAAACAATTAATTACAAGTCACTAAGAATCTGCGCATGAAATTCCAAAAAAGCTTCAAAGTTTAGAAGTACAATTTACATGTAAATAAAGAATATTACGTTACTACTAATAAATAGTCCATCTGTAAGCACCAACCAGAGAATCATGAAGAAAAATACTTCTAAACAGAAACTATAACATCAAGAGTACTTTTAGGATAAAATTCAACACCATAGTAATAAAATGAGAACTCATAAATATAACATGAATACAAAGTCACAACTGCCTCCTAGATTCCTTGAAGCTATGCTGAATCATCATTCTCTTTTTCACCAACATCAAAAGAATTACGAGCTTGTGATGCTTGATTGGCTAATATAAAAGGCTCATTTATTTTAAGAAATTGCTTGCAGTTGACACTTACAAAGTCATATTCATCTCCTTTAATTCCCCTTTGTTGATCATATAAGTCAAACCACATACATCGAAATAAAACCACTCTTCTCCCACCAGTATATTGTAATTTAAGACTCTTAGTTAACTCTCCGTTATAATCAATATTTTTATTCACTTTATCTGTCTCACCAACTACAACCACCCTACAATTTTGAGTTCTCAAACCTTTATCATGATCTCGCACATGAAACCTATATCCATTAGTAACATAACTTTTAAAACATGTCACATATGGAAGAGGACCACGTGACAATGAAAGCAAATCTTTTATTTTCTTACTCTCATCGTGTTTGTGCAATTCCGCAACCTATCAAATTTTAGTACATTGTTTAGAAACTATTATTAGTAAATTGATTTGATATATACAAATGCTTAACTTTTCACCTTTATTTTTAACCAACTAATGAATTGTCTATTCCATTAGATCTCTGAATGTTTTTTGGATGTATCAATTAAAATTTGTGAAAATTCTGTGCAAATAATTTGAAGTATAACATGTCATTTTATGTAAGGATATGGAAAATATAAGAGTAACTTATTTGAATGAGTCATTACTTACTCGATAAATGGTTGAATTTCATCACAATTCTTTAAAATTTAAAAATGTGCAAGCTCAAATTCACATGAATCAAGATAGCCTAGTTTGTCACTCCTCAAACTTTTTCCAGGTTGAGAAAAAAATTTCTAAACCTCCATCAGATTCAATAGAACCACCATTATAATTCCTTTCATGGCGATTAAATTTTGTCTCCATCGTATGCAAAATACCTTGAACATAAGGTCATACATTCAAATGCTATATATCCATGTGCAATACAACTTTCTGGGCGAGCCGTGTTACGAATAAATGATTTTAGAAAGTATAGCCATCGCTCCACCGGATACATCCATCAATATTGGATAGGTCCAGCAATATTAGCTTCATTAGCTAAATGAATTGGCAAGTGGACCATGATTTCAAAAAATGTAGGAATGAAGACCTTTTCTAACTTGCACAATGTTATTGGAATTTAGGCTTCTATTTTCTCTAGCTCATCTACTCTTAAACATTTTACTCCGAGTATCTTAAAAAATATTAACAACTCATTAAGTGGTTCAAGCACAGATTTGCAGAACATACCACTTAAAGCAAATGGAAGTAAATGTTGTAGAATAACATGGCAATCATCGCTTTTCAATCCTGAAAGTTTTCGATCTTTAAGGTTGAGAAACTGAGAAATATTTGATGAAAACCCATCTGGGACCTTTAAATTCTTTAAGAAAGTGAAGAATTTGTACTTCTCTGTAGGAGATAATGTGTAACTTGCAGTAGGTAACTCATATTTATCTCCTCTCTCTATCAGATGCAATTCCTTCTTTATGTTCATTGCTTGCAAATCCAATCGAGAATTCAAGGTGTCTTTGGTTTTCCCTTTGACATTTAAGATTGTCCCCAAAATATTATCACAAATATTCTTCTCAATGTGCATCACATATAAATTATGTCGCAACAATAGAGTATTCCAATATGGAAGATCAAAGAAAATACTCTTCTTGTTTAAATTATCGCCCCTATTCTTGTGTGATATTTTAATCTTCTTCCTTGGATCCTTTGATTGTGTTAGACCTTCTAAATATCCTACTTGATCAAGCATATCATTACCAGATAACGCTTTTGGCAGTAATTTTTGCTCATTTGTGACATCAAAGGAATCTTTATCTTTCCTCCATTTGTGATTAAGAGGAAGAAAGAGTCTATGATGCATATAACACTGCTTTTGACCACTATCCAATCTAATTGAAAGAGTTTCTTTATTGTAACAAGGGCAAGCCAATTTTCCTTTGGTACTCCATCCTGACAAATTTCCATATGCTGGAAAATCATTAATGGTCCATAACAAAGCAGCATGAAGCATAAAATTTTGTTTTGCTGACACATCAAAGGTCTCAACTCCAATTTCTCATAATTCCTTTAATTCATCTATTAAAGGTTGGAGATAAACATCAATTGCCTCCCCGGGACTTTCAGGACCACGAATAAGCATCGATAAAATAAAAAATTTCTTACTTCATGCATAACCAAGGTGGCACATTATAAGGAATAAGTACCACATGCCAAATGCTATATGGAGTTTTTGAATTTTTAAATGGTTGAAAACCATCACTAGCAAGTTCAAGTTGACCATTAAGAGGCTCAGTACCAAAAGATGGATGAAGTTCCTCAAGTCTCTTCCATGCAATTGAATCAGTTGGGTGTCTCATTATTCCATCATCAACTCTTTCATCATGATGCCATCTCATCAAAGAAGATGATTTTGAAGACATAAACATTCTCTGAACTCTTGGCTTTAGAGGAAAATAACGTAAAATCTTACATGGTATTTTTTTACCATGTTTAGATTGTGTTTCCCCATTGCATTAATTCTCCTTCCATCTAGATGTGCCACACACTTTGCAAAATTCGGGAATCTTATCATCCTTCCAATATAACATGCAATTGTTCTTACACGCATCTATATTCTGATAAGAAAGTCCAAGATTTTGAATTACCTTCTTTGCCTCGTAATATGAATCTGGCAAGTTTGATCCATCAGGCAATAAATCTTCCTTTAGCATCTTCAACAACATTGTGAATGAAGCATTACTCCATTCGACAATACTTTTAATATGAAGTAGCTTAATCAAAGTAGAAAGTTTTCTTGCTTTGGAACCTTCATATAATGGTTGTTCATAATCATTTAATAGGCCGTAGAATCATTTTGTTTTAGTATTTGGTTCCGCCTCAATAAAATCATCATTATTAGTGTTCATATTTTCTTCAGGGATATAGGGGTATAAATCCTTTAAGTGCTCATGCATTTCATCCTCATTATCATCATTTTCAATTTTATTGTCCTCTACGAATTCAGAATCTTACTCTAGCTCACCTAAACTCTCCCCGTGCTGATACCAAAAAGTTTAACTCTAAATTATTCCATACACTACTAGATGTGACCTAACCATCTCACTAGTTTTGGAAGATGCACTAAAACACATGATGCATGGACAACGTATTTCTTTTGTTTCTCCTAATTTTGTAAAAGCATAATCCAAAAATTTCTCCACCCTAATGATGTAAGCATTATCAAGTATATCTTGAACAAGTTGCATCCATTCCTTATTAGGTGCCATAATCTTCATTCAACAAAAGAGATTATAAATACCCCAACATAAGTAAGAACTAACCATTTATTGTTCAAAAGTTGAAGAACACCTTTTTCTGAAAGATTCTAAGTTTCAGAAAACTAATTATGTGATTTTTAATTAGTTATTTGTGTAGTGATTGCTCCAATTATAAATGTACACTTTGTTCATGTATATTGACAGAAGCCAGTAATTATTATGACTTATTGGGAAGTGAAATATAATCCGGAGATATTTAACATTGGAGCGATGTTTCATTTATAACTTTTGAGATAGATGATGGAAATATATATGGATAATATATAGAATAGTAAACACGTGTTTCTGAGTGAGAAGTGCAGTGAAGATGACATTAAAATAGCATAAATCAAGAAAGGTGTGATTCTTAGATGATGCATTTACTTTTCAAAAATGCTAAGAGATTTAAGAGACTTGATGCATTACTTTTCTCTTTTGTAAGTACAATAAATATTCATTATTTTAATAACTGATTAACTAGCTAGCTAAGATTACTAGTCAATTTAATTGCTATCAATCACTTAAGAAAGACTTACAATTACATTTTATCTTTGCATGTATCTTAAAATTGTTTCACTCTTTTAGATAGGAGGCTCAAAGGTTCAGAGATTATATTACTTTGCTGAGATTATCGAAAAACTTTACAATTTGTAGATTGTCATTTAGGACTTATCCTGACCTTTAGGCCTTTGTTACTAACTCTGATCTGTTTACTTTCGGTTAGTACCATTAGGGGCTGCAATTTTAATACCTACCATATCATTAGTAATAACAAATCCTCAAACGCTAAGATTATTAGTTTCTTACCTTATTCCTTGTGAAGAATTTTTTTATATCTGTAATGCTCGCTACGGAGTAGGACTTTGGAAATATATTAGCAAGCTGGGTAATGAATACTCCAAAAGGTATGGTTCAATTCAAGTAATGAAGAGCATGTCAAATTTTGGAAAGATACACGGCTTGGTAGAAACACCTTATCCTGGTTTATATGATATGGAACTTGACAAGGTCTTCTCAATTGCAAAAACTGGAGCAACAACATATGGAATGTACATTTAAGAAGACACCCACAAGCCTATTGCTGGAATTGCTAGCCAAGGTGGAAGCTTCCAATAGTGATGCAAGTATTCTTGGATAGAATGACTAACATAAGATTATTTTGGCATTTGGAGCTTATTTTTCAACATTTTTTATTGAGATGAGTTACCTCATATTAAGATAGAGGCATATGTGAGTTGAAGTCGTTGGAAAGTTGATAAGACCATCAAGAACACCTTGTTAATGATCTTTGCTGCTACTTTTGGAGCCTCCAGAATGAGAGAAATAGAAGGTGGTTTGATGGAAAATATTGTCCCAAATAACACCAAGGCGTCATCTTATCCTAGTTTATATGATATTGAACTTGACAAGGTCTTGTCAATTGCCAAAAAAAGGATCAACAACATCTGGAATGTACATTTAAGAAGACACCCTCAAGCCTAGAAGTTAAAGGGCTTGCTAGAATTGCTAACCAAGGTGGAAGCTTCTAATAGTGATGCAAGTATTCCGGACAAAATGACTTATAGAAGTTTATTTTGGCATTTGGAGCTTAATTTTCAACATTTTTGGATTGCGATGGGTTACCTCAGGTTTAGATAGAGGCAAATGTGAGTTGGATTTGTTGGAAAGTTGATAAGACCATCAAGAACACCTTGTTGATGATCCCTGTTGCTATTTTTGGAGCCCTCAGAATGAGAAAAACATGAGGTGGTTTGATGGAAAATACTGTCCCAAATAACTCCAAGCCGTCATCTTATCCTGGTTTATATGATATGGAACTTAACAAGGTCTTCTCAATTGCAAAAAACTGGAGCAACAAAATTTGGAATATACATTTAAGAAGACACCCTCAAGCCTAAAAGTTAGAGGGCTTGCTGGAATTGCTAGCTAAGGTGGAAGCTTCCAACATGATGCAACTATTCCAGACAAAATGACTTACAGAAGTTTATTTTGGCATTCGAAGCTTATTTTTCAACATTTTTGGATTGAGATGGGTTACCTCAGATTTAGATAGAGGCATATGTGAGTTGGAGTCGTTGGGAAGTTGATAAGACCATCAAGAACACCTTGTTGATGATCTCTACTATTATTTTTGGAGCCTTCAGAAATGTGAGAAACAGAAGGTGGTTTGATGGAAAATATTGTCCCAAATAACTCAAAGCCGTCATCTTAAAGCTAGTTTTAGTTCTATCCTTTTTTGGATAATATTGTTCCCAATAACTAGTTCAGTACAACTCAAGAATTTTATTAGTTCTTTACTTCTTGATTGATTTCATATCAAGTGATAGGTGAATTGAGAGAGGATAGAGGAGCACGCTTACAAGCAATAGTTTCATCCTTATTTGTTGGCCCAACATATATTTGGGTCAAACAAAAAACAACACTAGTGTTGAGCAGTAATGACGAAAGGCTATATTTGTTCTTTTAACACCTGTCACAAGTGAATTTCTCAACTTTTATGAATTTTCCTAGTAAATATATAATAATTAACAAAAGAAGGTTCTGTAAATATAATATTATTATTATATAGTCGCAGATAAACACCTAAGGACCCTTGACAATACTTCATCATCTATTAGCAGTAGCTAAAGTAGCAAGTTAGCAGGTAAAGCAGCAGCTATACACCTAACAACAACTGTTAGCAACAACTAAGTCGGCAACACTCCAGGTGCAACAACATTTTTTTATCATATGCTAAAACAGGACAACAACATGTTATATACTTTATTTTAAAAAAAACACATAGCAGTTTGTAGGCACTAACAGAAGATATCAAGTTATGACAATAATACAAGTTTCAATAGTCGATCGGCTCAGCAACAAAGAAACAGAGGGTACACATTATGCAATAGATAAGAATACGAGTAAAGCATCTAACAAAAGTGATGTGGAAGTCTTAGGGAAGCCTAAAAATCAATTGATCAGTGTTAGTACAAATATCATTTCTAAGCAGAGACACAAAATAGTAGAGCAAGGATATAAATAGTGAACTGTTACTGAATTTCGTAAAGACAAGGAACTAAAAGTTCATATTAGAGGCAATAATTTTTTCCATTTTCTTTTCCTCTTGTCCTGTAAGAGTTCTAAACTTATGTTCAAAGCCTAAAAGTGAAATGTTTGTCAATTTTTGTTGGTAACAGTTTAGTGTTTTAGTTACTCGCCCTCTTTTATGAACTTAAACATTCCTTACTACACATCTTACATCCACTAATAATCGAAATTTCTTATACATAAGTTATTGATATTTTTCATGCTCTTACTCACTCTTTGGCTTAAGTTCTACATGACTATAAGTGGATCCTCCATCAACTATCTAACTCGACAAAAGTACACAAAGTGGACCACTCGCACACACAACAATTAAGGATGGTGAAAATATCAATATGACTAATATATATATAAGTTCAAGAACACCAAAAAAAAAATGAAAAAAACCCATACAAAACCCATAATTGGGAAAAACCTAAAATTGAGAAAAATGTAAAATCGAACAAAATCAAGCATTCCATAAAGAAATTCATAGTTGTAATAAAAAAATCATACCTGGAAGGGATGGAAACAACAAGATAGGGTCTGAATAATGTCAATTGAAGCAAAGTCACAACAAGCCGTAAGAAGAGAAAAACGATTTTATTGTTCTGCATTCGAACAAGAGAGATGCAAATCATCTTTTTATAATGTTTAACAGAGAAACATCTGTTACTTTATATGATAATTTTTCTCTAACAAACCTTGGAGAGACGCACCTAATTAGATATCTGCTTAGGTGATTTTATTCAAAGAGAACATGAAGAGAAGCTGCATGCAGAATTTCCTCCAACGATTCCTGATTTTTCTCTAACCATCGCTCCATTGACTGTAGATGCTAAGAAAATTGAGCTTTTTTGTTCACTTCTAGAGAGAAAAAGATGGGAATGAGGAAAGTTTACGCAGTACTCTATGTTTTCTTTTTGGATAAGTGGGAGAGTGGTAACACGTGTGTAGTGGAAAATAAGGAAATAATGAAATTAAAATTTTAATACTTTTTTTAGTATGTAAATAATTAATAACTTGATATAAATACTTTTAATGTCTGGATATTATACTAACACTAATTGTATTAAATAAAAAATGGACCTTTTACGAATAGAAAAAAATGTGTCACTATAAATACACTTTTAACGATCAGATTCATATCCCTTCTTTAAGAAGTGGTCGTTAAAAGTACAGTTTCTTGTACTGAGTGTCCAAAGAACAGGCAACGAAATGGTAATGGGGCTATAAAGCCCAGTCTTCTTCAATTGCTCCACCAGGCAGAGCTATACCTAGAGGGGCTGGATCTGGTACTAGTGGAGGAACAAACCGCTTATATGCTATCAACACTCGCCAAGAGCAAGAGGATTCATCAAATGTTGTCACTGCTATGATCCAAGTCTTTGACTTTACTGTTTATGCTTTGCTAGACCCAGGAGTGAGTTTATGTTTTGTAACTCCTTATGTTGCTATGAATTTTGATGTTATTCATGAGCAACTTAGTGAACTATTCAGTGTTTCTAAACCTGTTGGTGAGTCTATTCTAGTAAAGAGAGTCTATCATGATTGTCATGTTTCTGTCAATCACAAGAGTACCATGGCTGATCTAGTTGAGTTAGACATGGTAGATTGTGATGTCACTCTTGGTATGGACTGGCTTCATGCATGTTATGCCTCAGTTGATTGTAGAACTCGAGTTGTCAAGTTTCAGTTTCCAAATGAGCCAATCTTAGAGTGGAAAAGCAGTTCAACAGTGCCTAAGGGTCGTTTCATTTCGTACCTTAAGGAAACAAAGTTAGTTTCTAAGGGGTGTGTCTATCACTTAGTCCGAGTTAATGACTTTAGTGTTGAGATACCTCTTATTCAGTCAGTTTCAGTAGCAAGAGAGTTTTCACAAGTCTTTCCAGATGATCTTCCCGGAGTCCCTCCTGAGAGAGAGATAGACTTCTGCATAGACCTTCTTACAGTTACTCGTCCTATATCTATTCCGCCATATTGAATGGCACCATCAGAGTTGAAAGAGCTTAAAGAGTAGTTGAATGATCTATTAGATAAAGGCTTTATTCGACCAAGTGTCTCACATTGGGTTGCTCCGGTCTTGTTTGTGAGAAAGAAAGATTGTTCCCTTAGGATGTGTATTGATTACCGCCAATTGAACAAGGTTACCATGAAGAACAAGTATCCTCTTCCAAGAATTGATGATCTTTTCGATCAGCTTTAGGATGCTTCTTGTTTTTCAATAATAGACCTCAGATTTGGCTACCATCAGTAGACAGTAAGGGAATGTGATATTCCAAAGACATCATTCAGGACTCGTTACGGTCATTATGAGTTACTGGTCATGTCCTTCGATTTAACTAATGCACCTGTAACGTTCATGGACCTTATGAATAGAGTTTTCAAACGTTATTTAGATATGTTTGTTATCGTCTTTATTAATGATAGAATAATCTATAAAAGGAATGAGGAAGATCATACTAGCTATCTCAGAATAGTTCTTCAGACTTTGAAAGATAAGTAGTTATATGCTAAGTTCTCAAAATGTGAGTTTTGGCTTGAGTTTGTGGCATTCTTGGGCCACATAGTTTCCGGTGATGGAATTAGAGTTGATACCCAAAAGATAAAAGGAGTGCAGAGTTGGCCTAGACCCACATCTCCAACTGATATTAGGAGTTTCTTTGGTTTGGCTGGATATTATAGAAGGTTCGTAGAGGGGCTATCGTCTATTCCGTCTCCTTTAACCAAGTTGACTCAGAAAACAGTTAAGTTTCAATGGTCCGAAGCTTGTGATAAAATCTTTCAGGAATTGAAAAAGAGGTTAACCACTGCCCCAATATTGACCTTACCAGAAAGTACACAAGGTTTTATGGTGTATTGTGATGCATCTAGAGTTGGATTGAGTTGTGTGTTAATGGAGAATGGCAAAGTTATAGCTTATGCCTCCACACAGTTGAAAGTTCATGACAATAAATATTCAATGCATGACTTAGAATTGGCTACTATAGTATTTGTTTTGAAAATACAGTGCCATTATCTTTATGGTGTTCATGCGGATGTGTTCACCGATCACAAGAGCCTTCAGTATGTGTTCATTCAAAAAGAGCTCAATCTCGGACAGAGGAGGTTGTTCGAATTACTCAAGGATTATGACATGAGTATTCTTTACCACTCATGTAAGTCTAATGTTGTTGCTGATGATTTAAGAAGGTTGTCTATGGTTAGTACTGCCCATGTCGAGGAAGAAAATAGAGAGTTAGCAAAATATATGCATAGACTTGCATGCCTGGGAGTTAGACTTATGGATTCCACAGAAGGAGGAGCAATGGTGATGAATGGGGTTGAATCATCATTATTGTCAAAAGTAAAAGGCAAGCAAGACCAAGGGGGAGATGGCGTACTGATATATCAAGGTAGATTGTGTGTACCAATGGTGGATAGACTCCAAGAGAGGATCATGGAGGTGGCTCATAGCTCCAGATATTCCTTTAATCTGGGTTCCACAAAGATGTATCACGATTTGAAAGAGGTGTATTGGTGGAATAGTATAAGAGAAGGGCATTGGAGAATTTGTTGCTAAGTGCCCAAATTGCCAACAAGTTAAAGTAGAGCAATAAAGGCCCGGTGGTTTGGCTCAGAATCTAGAACTTCCAAAATGGAAGTGTGAGATGATTAATATGGACTTCATCACAGGATTATCAACGTCTCGCAGGCAACATGATTCTATTTAAGTGATTGTCGACAGAATGGCAAAATCAGCCCACTTTTTATCGGTAAAGACTACCCATTCAACAGAGGATTATGCTAGGTTATATATTCAGGAGGTGGTAAGACTTCATGGAGTCCTAGTCTCCAGTATTTCAGATAGAGGTGCACAATTTAGTGCACAATTCTGGAAATCTTTCCAGAAAGGTTTGCGTTTAAAGGTGAACTTAAGTACTGCTTTTCATCCTCAGACAGATGGGAAAGAAGAGAGCACTATTCAGTTATTAGAAAATATGTTGGGGACCTGTGTGATGGATTTCAAAGATAATTGGGATGATCACCTACACCTTCTTGAATTTGCATACAATAATATTTACCATTCTAACATCCATATGTCTCCATATGAAGATCTTTATGGGAGAAGATGCAGATCTCCTATTGCATGGGTTGAAGTTGGTGAAGTAGGGTTGATAGGACCAGATTTAGTCCATCAAGCAATGGAGAAGGTGAAAGTGATTCAAGAGACGTTGAAAACGGCACAGAGTCGTCAGAAATCTTACACTGATATTAGGAGAACAGAGAGAGTTTGAAGTAGATGATTGGGTGTATCTAAAAGTTTCACCCATGAAAGGTGTTATGAGGTTTGGTAAGAAGGGGAAACTTAGTTCCCGGTATATTGGACGTTATCGAATATCCAAGAGGATTGGTAAAGTAGCTTTTGAATTGGAGCTACCTCAAGAGTTGACCGCGGTTCATCCGGTGTTTCACATCTCCATGTTGAAGAAATGCATGGGCGATCCTTCATTGATCATACTAACTAAAAATATTAGGATCAAGGGTAGCTTATCTTATGAGGAGATTTTTGTTCAGATTCTAAATTGCCAAGTTCGCAAGTTGGGAATAAAAGAGGTAGCATCAGTCAAAGCCCTTTGGAGGAATGATTTCGTTGAGGAAGCTACTTGGGAAGCTGAAGAGGACATCAAGAAGAGATATCCACATCTCTTTGAATTCGGAGAAAATGCTGACCAATGTACTAATTCTCTTCTTAGTACTCTTAAAATTATGAGTGAGCGTGTTGTTTGTTTGCATTTGCTTGTTGGGTGTTTGAACTTAATGTTACCACCCTTAGCTTAGTAAGGATAATCACATTCGAGGATGAATGTTCCCAAGGAGGAGATATTGTAACATCTCGCAATTTGAAATACCTAGGAAGAAGCTAAGAACTGGAAATAGTCATTTTAGGAAATAATGAAAATCTGGAAATTTGTTAAAATTTAGGAAAAGTTGAGTTTTGGCCAAATTCAAATGTTCATAACTTCTAACTCAGAATGAGTTAGAGGTACTTCCTGATATGGTAGGAAATATCTTGGAATGATCTTTCCAACGCCGCTGACTTTGCGCGATTCCGAGTTCGTATGAGTGAGTTATACCCTTCGGAAGTTGGGCTGTTAGAATTAGGAAAGTCCAAATCCGGATTTTTGAAGGGTAGTTTGGTCGTTTCCTTACACAACTTAATTAATTCGTTTTTAGGAGTTTAATTGGGGTAAATTAATATTTTTGTTAGTTTAGGAAAAAGTGAATTTCACGCTAGGGCTTGGGGAAAGTAGAAAAGAAGAGAAAGGAGAAGAGAAAGCAACATTCGTCGGGATTAGCTTGTAGATTTCATCGGGGGTGAACCCCACAAGGTATGTTAGATCACATAGCGTTGGGTTAGTTCACCCATACACCAAGCATGATTTATTTAGTGTATATTCGCCTTAAAAAGATTGAGATTTTGATGCTCTTGATAGTTGTTCTTGAATTGATTTCATTCATGAATATGAGTTGGGAATAAGGAGTTTCTTTATGTTAAAGTGTTATTTCCTTGAGTAGTTTGGGTTAGAGTTTGTGTATATTATTTGGGTACATGAATCTAAACTGAATTTGAGAAAAAGAATCGGATTAAAATGATTTAGGATCAGAAAATGAGATAAATAATTAGTCAGACTCATCTGTGTAGGGCCAGGCACGTCGCGCCTCCATAGCGCCAGGAGGATGGGGCAGCGCAGCTTGCCCGAGATGCGCCCGAATCGTCGTTTTTCACCCCATTTTTTGTCATTTAGTTAGTTTAAGCCTTTTTAAGAGTACTAACACTTTCCATTGATTCTAACTACTCTAAATGACTTATAAACATCTAGAAATCATCCAGAAACATGAATCATAACCTTGAATCTATAAATTCAAATTCGAGGAAAGTCAAGAGTCAAGTCTAGGAAGTTCTTCGAGTTTTTTCAAGAAGTCTTTTCCAAATGTTTTAACTTTGTTTTAAGACTTAAAGTTCAAGTTGAGTAAATAGTAAAGAATAAAGTTTGAAGTTCATTTCTTCAAAAGTATATGGAGATTATGTCTTCTCAGAGGGTTTAAAATGTTTTCACATTTAAACAAGAAAGGAAACCTCGATTTCCAAAGAGCCTTCGGGCTAGTTTTCATAAAAGAGTAAGCGCTTTCTAAATGAAGCAAGAGGGGAAACTTTGATTTCCATGATAGCTTTTGAGCTATGTTTTTGAGAAATTATGTTAAATCACAGAAGAAGTATGCTTTT
>JAJOOH010011877.1:0-18096 GCA_029582605.1 Solanum gracilifrons | reverse complement strand
ATTATTGACACCCCTTAATAAAAATTCAGGTTCCCCACTTGTAACACATCGAAAGTGTAAATGTGAATGAAAGTTGAGAAGTTACAGAAAAGTTCTAGTGCACTGGTTTCACGAACCCTTTGTACGGACCACATAAAGATGTATGACTCATGGATGCCCAGTCATAGTTTGCCTTCAGAAATTTGATGTTTTAGTAAGTGGGATGTACCGTCGACTAGTACGGACCATAGAGCAGAAGACATGTCGTGGTTCAGTCTCGTGGACTTTAGTTTCAGAACCTAGGGATTTTAGTACTTTAGGTCTAGGGACGGTAGTGTACGGGTCGTACAACGTGCTACGACTCGTGGTTGGTCGATCGTGATTCTTGATCAGAGAAATGGGGTTTTAGGAGTTTGGATTAAAGACGGACGGCATGGTCCGTAGAGCACTGTACGGACCGTACATGAGGTCCATAGAATGGATTCATCAGTTATTTCTCAGGGTTAGTTGGGTCTTTTTCTACTTTTTAATTCTTAAACTACGTCGTTTTGTGGTTATTTGGAAGACTCTAAAGGATTCCTAAGGCTTAAACCCTCCCCATTCATTCTCATTCTATCAAAACCCTCAAGTCTTTTTCTCCAAGTGTCTCTCTCAAAACCGTCAAGGTGATTCAAAGATTCATATATAGAGCTTAAAATCTTCCAAATTTCAAACTATAATTTCATCAAGGTATGTTGGAAATTCATCAATAGGTTCCTATTCACCCATTGAGTCCCAAAGAAACCTAAATTTCTACTTATGATTCCAACATAATTCCTAGGGTTTTCATGGGTGCAATTAAAGCAAAGTTTTCTCTCCATGAATAATCTTATTAGGCATGATTTGATCATATATTATTGTTTTCAATGATATTTTCATGAACCTATGTCATATGAGTATTTTATGATATGATTCAAAGTTATGCTCCTATGCATGTTTGATGTTATGAAATGATTTATGAATCAATGATGATTTAGATTAAGTATCAATCTGTTTTATGAAAATTAAGGCTTCCGATTGAAGTACCACCTATGATGAAAAAATGATATGATTTGGCCACTTTCGATTGAAGTACCTTTTTACTATGAAAAAATTATCACGAATTAGATGCTTTCGATTAAAGTGTCTCTTATGAATATGTTAAAAAAGCATGATTTTAAATGAATTATTTTTATGAGATTTTATGAATGATTTGGTATATTACTAGATTCTTATCATTTTAAAGATTATGAATATGATTGTGCTTATGCATGTTTTCCGATGGGGGTTTACTTAGCACTGAGTTGGACTGGTGGCGATTCCCAAAACTACGTGCCATGTAGGTATATCCCAATTGGACAATAGCTAGTGGATCCACTTTCACTTATAATGGTACCTATCTTGGCAAGTAGAATATTCTCTTTTTGGTGCGAGAGTAGTACACTGAAATCTATATTATAACTCACATGGTTTATGTCGGTTAACGATATCTCCCACAAAGTTTTACTACTTCTTCAAAAACTTATGTTATGATTTTGATTTAAAGAAGAATATATGACTTTGTAATATGTTTTTATGAAATTATATAATCAGATTTACGTTGTATTTACTTGGTCATTGCATTATCATGTTTTCAGGCTTATGATGCTATCTTGTTATACTTATGCATCCTTCCCCATATTCAGTACATTCTGAGTACCGACCGTATACATCTCATGTGCCTATATTGTTTTATAATATAGGTTCTGACCCATATCACTCAGGTTGCGGTTAGTATTGGATCCGATCAGCTTTTCTTGGACTGATGAGTTATCATGGTACAAGGGCATGCCACATATATTTCCTTTTATATCATTCAGACTTACTTTCATTTTCAGATGGTTCAAGTGAGATAGGGCTTGTCCTAGTTACTATTATGTAGTAGAGGCTGGTTGTCATACATAGTATGTTCTGCATTTATGATCTTTGTACTCTGATTTTGGTATCATATTGAGCTGAACTTTTGAGACTTATATTCCGCTTTCATGATTCTTTCAGTTATGTTGTTATCTTAGTGTCATGATATGCCATGCGGTTTGTTTAGAGTCTTTCGGGATTCTATTCACCATGTCACATCTAGGGATGGTCTTGAGTTGTCACAAACTTGGTATTTAAAGCATCAGGTTCAAGTGTCTTAGGGTGTCTAACAAATCGCTTTAGTCAAGTCTTGTTCATGAGTGTGAAGCACTCTATATTTATGGATATGAGGCTATGAGACGGTTAAGAAACTTCACTTCTGGAATACTCCTAAAGTCGTGCAATAGAGTTGAACTCTATGAGGTTTCCTTCTAACTCATGTCCTATGCGTTTCAAAACGATGCCTCCAAGAAGAGCTCTAGTGAGAAGAAACTTGAATGTGGAACTAGAAGCTCTTCAAGCTCTGATTAGCCCTTTGGCCGAGCAAGTCACTCATGTGGAATTTAAGGCTACTTTCCAAGTGTTTTCCCAAGCTATATGACTGCTCAAGCTAACCGTAAAATTGTATCTCCCGTGAACCAAAATGTGGGAACGACTATGACTAGGATTTGAAACTTCACTCGGATAAATCCTTTAAAATTCCATGGTTTAAGGTGGATGAAGATCCAAAAGAGTTTGTTGAGGGGATTCAAAAGATTGTTGATATTATGGATGTAGTGCTGGTTGAGAAAGGGGACTTAGCCGCATATCAATTGAAATTGATTGCTTAAGTGTGGTTCAACCAAGGGAAGGAAGAAATGGGCATTGATATGGGTCCTTTGAATTAGGACAAGTTCAATGGCGCTTTTCTAGATCAATTCTCCCATATTGAGATAAGAGAGGCTAAGATAAGAGAGTTCATTAACTTAAGGCAAGACAGTATGAGTGTGAAGGAATATACTTTGGAACTTGCTGAAATCTCCAAGTATGCTCCAACTATAGTGGTCGACTCTAATAGCTCGGATGAGCAAGTTTGTTTCTAATGTCTCGAAAAATGATGGTAAAAGAATTTAGAACCTTTATGTTGATTAAAAAGATGGATATTTCTAGGTTGATGATGCATACTCAATAGATTGAGGAAGGGAAGTTAAATGTCAAGCCCCGAAGCTACCCTTAGGACGTGGACATGAGACCTAGGATCACGAGTGATCCTAAGCTAACACTGCTGGCATATCATAAGAATACTAAATAAACTGAATTAGGAAAGTATTGTGCAAAAGCTAAATCATAAGATAAACTAAAATGATGGGGAATACCCATTTAAGCTTGAATCTATATAAAACTGAGAAGAGTTTAAGATATTGAAATAAAACTCAAATGCTAAAACTGAATCTAACTATGTCTGAAATAAGCCTCTAACTGACTAGAAGTTTTGGGATATTCCCCAGCTAAATCTACCAAAACTGAAACTAAAGACCAAAAATAGATAAGAAACATGTCTGTCGTCCTCGGAGAATGAGGAGTCACTACTGATGCTGCTGATCTGAAGACCGGGAACCGATCTTTGCGTGATCTGAATGCTGAGGACTTGAACCTACATCACAAGAAGATGTAGCGTAAAGTATGTGTCAGTACTTGAAAGGTACTGAGCATGCAAGATAGAATAAAGCTGAATAAAATACATAACTGAACAAAGCATATAACTGAGAAATGACATGAGATAAGCATAATACTATACTGAAAATACTGAACATGAACTAACTGAATCCAATGACCAAGTTTATAACATATTGAAACTGAAATCTAAACTGTAACTGATAACATGGTCAATGCAATAAAATGTGACTATGGGACCTACTAATGACCGACGTAAAACCACATGATCTAAATGTGGAGTCCGATGTATACTCTCCATCAAGAAGACCTAATATACCCTGCCAGAGGTATAGAGGTATGACTGGCGTGATCACTAAAATGTAATGCCCACAGAGGGGATTTATAAACCTACGGGGGCACGTAGTTCTGGGACTATTCGGGTACGCTAAACCCTAGTCCACTTGGTCAAAGCCTACTCTCAATGATAATGTATATAAGCAATATTATGACTGAAATGCTGAAGTACTGGACAACTCAATTACTGACATGCAAACTCTGAGAATGCAACAATAATAACTGATAATGTGACATTCGTAAACGGAAGCATGTATATCTGAAATAACTGACCTAGCATGTATAACTCATGAACTAAAAGAACTACATAGCTAGGGTTCTGAATATCACACAAGAAACTAAGCAACAATATGATAATCTGATTTGGATCATTCTAGTAGCTAAAACCCAACAATTTCTAACAATCAAGAAACCCTAGGTCTAGATAATATTAAGGGAATCAAGATTCTGACTGAAATCTAGGGACCTAATGGGTGAAATAAACCCACTAGTGAAATCCCACATACCTAGTGACAAAATCTACGGAGAAATCCTTAGATTTTAGGGCTGGAACTGAAGAAAACCTGTTGCGTTCTTGGACTAGGGCTTGGTTGACTCTTTCTCCTTTTTTTCGTTCAACTTGATGAATTTTTGGAGAATGAATTGACTAGGGTAAATTCTAATTAAGTTGCTATACTTAAAGTGACCAAAACTACGTAGTGTAGGGGTTAAACGACGTAGTTTAGGGGTCCAACACATAAGGGAAAGGACCAAAATGACCCTAACTTAATTTTGGCGAAGCCCATCCATGAATGGAACAACGGTCAGTCGTTTGACCTACTGGCCGTCGTTTGGGTCTGTCGGTCAAGTCTGCTCGATAGGGCTTTACTAAAACGAGCATAACTTTTTACTTGGAGATAGGATTTTAGCAAACTCAGTGGCGTTGGAAAGAGGATTCAATTATCTATCATTAGGTGGGTAATGGTCCACCTAATTCTTTTTGTACTAAGAGTGATGACCATTTGAAGTTGATCCATCAACAATTTCCCTCTATACTGTCACTAAATATCATCACTTGTTCAATGATTTCACTTCCCAAATCCTTTAGCAATGTTGTGATCCACACCACTTCTGACACTGCATTGGCCATGCTCATGTATTCAGCTTCTGCTGAACTCCTAGAAACTACACTTTGTTTATTTGATTTCCATGATATCAAAGAATTACCATGTTTTACCAAGAAACCTGAGACCGACTTTCTAGTATTTGGGCATGATGCCCAATCTGCATCACAGAAGGCAGTCAATTTTTTTGTTCTGGTGCTGCTCAACAATATGCCAAGACCTGGTTCTCTTTTCACATATTTCATTACCCTAAGTGCTGCTGCCCAATGGGATTTCTTTGGTTGTTACAGGAACTGGTTGAGGGTTTGAACAGAAAAAGCAATGTCTGGCCTTGTTAATGTCAAATATAGCATCTTCCCTACTAGACTTTGATACTGCTCTTTGTTGTCAAGAAACTCCTCATCTGACTCCCCTATCAAAGCATCTAATTCATGTGTTGTTAGCTTCATGTTTATCTCTAGTGGTGTCCAGGATAGCTTTGCATTTCCTAATCCCAACTGTGAAATAATCTCCAATGCATACTTCCGTTGATTGATTAAAATCCCCTTTCCAGATCTGCTGAACTCCATACCAAGAAAAAACTTGAGATCACCAATATCTTTTATCTTAAAAGTCTTGTGTAATGAAGATTTTGTGTGTTCTATGAGTGCGAAACTACTTCCTATTACTAGCATATCATCCACATAAACCAAAATCACCACAATATTTGCTCCCTGCTTCTTGATGAATAATGAGTGATCTAAACTGCTTTGTACAAAACCTGAGTTTAATAGTGCCTTACACAATTTTAAATTCCACAGCCTACTTGCTTGTTTAAGCCCATATAGGGATTTTACAAGTCTACATACTAGTCCACTAGACTCCCCCTGGCTTGAAAATCCCTCAGGTAATTGCATATACACCTCATCATGTAAATCACCCTGTAAAAAGTCATTATAGACATCTAATTGATGAATATGCCAATTGAACTGAGCAGCCAAAGATAACACAGTTCTCACAGTAGTCATCTTGACTACAGGAGAAAATGTCTCATGAAAGTCCAAACCTTCTTTCTGAGTGTAACCCTTTGCTACTAGTCTAGATTTAAACCTCTCAATATCACCATTGAACTTTAAATTAACTTTGTAAACCCATCTGCAGCCGATGGGAACCTTCCCTGGAGGTAAATGCACTAACTCCCAAGTGTGATTGTCATGGAGAGCCTGTATTTCAGGCTGCATAGCTTCAATTCATATGCTGTCTTTAATAGCTTCCTGATAGGAAGAAGGCTTTCTGATTGCTGAGAAAACACCTAGATAATGTTGATGAGAGGAGGACAAATTTGTATAAGAGACATAGTTGGATAAGGGATATAATGTGGAACTGGAAGCAGGTCTGGTTACATAATCAGCTAACCATAGAGGTGGATGAGAAGTTCTTGTGGATCTTCAGGTAGGGAGTGAGACAGAAGTGGGAACAAAAGAAGGAGAAATATGATCATGAGGTATATGAGCAGAAACTACAAGAGTATGTGACGAAGAACCAGAAGGTGAAAAGGTAATATGTTCAGGAGATATGTCAGGAGAATCAGGAGGGGAATATGTTGCAGGGTAGGTAAATATATCAGTAGTAATACTGTCATCAGGTGGAGTAGAATCTTTAAAAGGAAACTGGTGCTCATGAAAAACAACATCCCTGTTAAAAAAAAACTTTTGTCTCTCAAGATCAAATAATATGTATCCCTTAATCACACTAGAATACCCCATAAAGACTACTTTCACTACCCTAGCTGCAAATTTATCTACCTTGGGCAAAATACTAGCATAGCATAAACAGCCAAAAGTCCTCAAATGTGTAAGGGAAGGTCTTTTGTTGAAGAAAACTTCATAAGGTGACTTACCTGCAAGTACCTTAGAAGGAAGTCTATTGATTATATATACAATAGTAAGAATGCAATGACCCTAGAATTTAAGGGGAGAACCACTCTGAAATCTGAGTGTCCTTGCTACTTTTAGTAAATGCATGTGTTTCCTCTCAGCAACACCATTCTGTTGAGGGGTATAAGCACAGGTTCTATAATGCACAATGCCTAGATCTTTAAGAAGAGTCTGTAATTGATCACTACAAAATTCTCCTCCATTATCTGTTCTAATACCCTGAACTAAGGCATTAAATTGAGTAAGCACCAGTTGAAAAAACTATTTGAGAATTATCAGCACATCATATTTGAACTTCAATAGAAAAATTCAAGTGATTCTTGAGTAATCATCAACAATTATAAGAAAGTATTTGTTGCCATCAAAATTCTGAGTATTGTAGGGACCCCATACATCCAAATGCAACAAAGCAAAAGCTTTATCTGATCTAGTATCATTGTTTGTAAAAGGAAGCCTAGTATGTTTAGCCAATGGACATATTTCATAATTGTCTACAACAGACTTACAAACATCTATTGTATGCCCACAAACATCTTTTACTGACTTTATTGAGGAATGAGCTAATCTTCTATGCCATAACATGATATCTCTTTTATCATCATGAACCGTGAACCCTTTTGTATCCACACCTTGAGTACTTTCAGTCTTTTGTGAATTCTGTGGCACCATCAAGTAAAGTCCATCATGTTCCTTACCAATCCCCTTCAGCTTCCCAGTCGAAAGGTCCTGGAATAAGAAAAATCTAGGATAGAAGGACACAAAACAATGAAGCTCTAGTTAACTTTGATACTAACAACAAATTATACTGGAAATCAGGGACAAATAGAACATCTTTCAGCTCTCCTGTGTCAGTAATTTTTCTACTTTCAGTGTGTGTAACTAATGTAACTCCTCCATTTGGCAAATGTACTTTCCTATTATAATCTGATTTAACTAATTTCACATCAGTTAAATTAGACAAGCTAAAAGACATGTGATGAGTTGCTCCACTATCAACTATCCACTTTAAATCTTCTATTTTAGCTATAGGAGTGTGTCCTGCCATATTAGCCATCATACCATGCTGTGAATTGTCATTATTGAGCATACCCAAAATGTTGTCATGTTGTGCATCTATCAAGTGAGGAGCCCTTTGAAGTTCTCCCGCTGCCATCTTGTCCAGTATTTCTCATGTGTTCCTGATTCCAGATGACATGTTTTGTTGCGTATTCTCAGCTTGAACATTGTAAGCAGTATTCAAGTTCTCATTCTTCTTAAATTTCCAGTCAGCTGGATATCCTATTAGCTTAAAACAGTTCTTCTTCATATATCCCTTTACCTTACAATAATCACACTGTTGATCCCAATTCTTCTTCTCTTTCTAGTACTCTTGTCCTGGATATTGTTGACATGTTCCCCTCTAATGTTGAGAATTATCACTTCTCCTTGTCATAAGTGCTGCTAGATCTGTATTTTCTCCACTAATAGAATTGCCAGATGAACTACCTAGACTTTTTTGGCTTTCTCGCTCAATAAGAATTGCATATGCTTTATTTAGACTAGGAGTAGGTTTTAGTCATCAAAATTTGACTTCTCGATTGATCATAAATCTCATTCAGCCCCATTAAAAACTGCATCAACTTCTGTCTCAACATGTGAGCACAAAAATCCTTAGATCTAGGACAGTCACATGGTAGAGGAACAATACTGGAAAACTCATCCCAAAGATTTCGCAATTTTGAAAAATAAACAGGAATACTATCACTTCCTTGCACTAAACCAGTTATGTCCTTATGCAATTGATAAATTCGAGAAGCATTCACCTTATCGAAACGCTCACGTAAATCATCCCAAACTGCCTTTGCACTCGTAGCATGTACGATTCATGTGTGTAATTCTAGAATTACTGAGCTCATGATCCACCCTTGTACAACAACATTACATCGATCCCATTGATGACTTAGATCTGCTCCAAAATCCTCTTTCTTACAGGTTCCATCTACAATTCCTAGCCTGTTCTTTCCAAGCAACTGAATCTTCATGGCCCTACTGACAAAGTAATTGTCAGATCCTGATAGCTGCATCGGTATGATCGAAGCTCTAGTAGTATCAGAAGGATGAAGAAACAAAGCATGATTATGATCGAACTTAGCCATTGTCAATCCGCAATCCAGGATAAACTGAAATCACAATTGTGATCAATGCTCTGATACCATGATAGAATTCATATACAATGACTAGAATTATTCATCAATGATCAACATAAAAGTAGAGAGAAAGAAGAAGATGATAAATTCCAGAAGCGTCGAATCACAAACGTTTACCGTACATGCTATTTATACACTTCTACACAGCTCACTGTTCACTCATAACTAACTAACAAAATATCTAACTAACTAATTGTACAATTACTCAACTACCCCTAACAGTTATGCATTCAAGTAATCCCTTCTATTTCATCAATTTCGAAAACAGCTTTCTGAACTCGATATGATCACCAAGAATTTATACCAATACAACTAAGGATTTGATTTATTTTTAAATTAAAATCCAACCCACTATCTACCATGAACACACGTTCTCACAAGAAATAAATACTACTCAATTTTTGTCTCCTATGGTGGTTAAACGGATTTATTTATATTTTAACTGAGATTTTTTTTTAGTTTTATTGCAAAAAAATTTTTTTGATTGGTGGGGTGCATTATTTTTTGAATTTTGAGTTGCACAATGATTATGGTTTCCTACTATTTAGGTAACTGATCATCACAAATATTTTTTTCAACTAATAATTAGAACCCAATATAAACTTTAACATGAGGTTCTTGCACGATATAAAAAAACTATTTTCCTAATGAATTATAGATATGTTTTTATTTTCACATTTACTATTTTTTATTTAAACAACGAGATTACTAATAAATCATTATTTCTCTAATATTTTTTATACGTGTAATGTGACATATGTAAAGAAATATGTTTCATCCATAGTAGACCAAAGCTGACAGTCTTACTAGATGAAGAAATTCAAAGATGTTGTTGGATGAGAAATGTAACTACCTGATCCGATCGTTATGAGTAGGTTGGAAAGAATTTGGGTCAAAAACATTTCCGTGTAGTAACTTAAAATTTCTTGGCTAGGACAGCCTTAGATGGAATCTGGGCGAGGTGAGGTGTAAGTCCATTCGGGAAAGGGTGGGGTCTTGTTTTGAGATTTAACTGATGTATACTTGTAGCCAAGACATTAATGGATCTATAAGGCATTTCGGGAATCAACTCTGGGTAAGTAGAACTCCCAAAATTGAATTTGGCGTGAAACTAGGCGGATCTACATGGGGCGTGCCGGGTGCTCGAGCACCCATTAACCCCGACAAAATTTTTGTATAATTATATAGAAAATCTGCAAAAATGAAAATATAATACATAATAGCATCCATTGAATTTTGAACAACTGATGGGTGCTTTTGTTCAGGGCCAAATCTTAAAGTCATGCATGTGGGGCTACTAGGTCGAGGGATCGAATCTCGCCAGCAGCCCAATTTTTCCCCCCATAAATTATACATTTTTCTCACAATTAGATCTCAACCTTTTATGACATTCTGTTCTTCCATAATCTTTTTTTAGCTGGATTTGACCACACTACATAATTTGGGTTGGAAGTTAGAACTCATTCTTGAAAATTAATTAATGAAGCCTTAGTAATCTTTAGAAACATATCCCTCGTTCACATCATGTATTTTCTTGTACATAAAATAAATTATTATTTATAATATCATATTAAAATGCATTTCAAATTGATTCGTGAGAAATTTTATTTGAATGTTTTAAAAAAGACATTTGTAATTTCTCATGAATCAATTTGAATTGCATTATATTAGCCCAAATTTAAAATAGGATGAGATAAATAGATCAAATGAGTCCATATAATAAAATAAGTGGATTATCAACTTATCCAAATATAAATGAATTAGACGGATCATGAATATTTGGACTGATTTTGCCCACCCCTACCAAAGAGTGATTTGCCTGACTCGTGAGTTATGAACATCTGATATAACATTTTAAAATTTTATTGTTAAATGTGCATTTTTAGCGGCAATTAGAACTTCTTGATGTTACATTTTCATGAATGGTAGCTACTTTCCAGGAAAGTCCACGTAAATCTCTTGATGTTATATATTCTCATCATTTGCGCGTTAAGATTTGTCATGTCTTTATTAATTTGCATCTTCAAGAGCTTAATAACTATTTAATGTTGTGAGTAGACTACTTACTTCTTGGAATGGCTAGCTTGAATCCAGTTAGTTCATTTGGTGGTTTTGATGAGAACAAGATAATGAGGTTGACTGAATATTATATGAATGAGTTTGATAGCCATAAGCTTCGAGATCTCAGTCGCCACCTTGATAATTTTATAATTTATGCTCGTAATTCTGAAAGAGGTTCTTTAACTTGAAGGGAATTAGTGACTTTGCTAAAGTATTGGTGAAGTCAAATCTATATCAAATTTGGCTACTTGTTTATTTGCTTATCAAGTTGACTCTCATTCTTCGTGTTGCTACTATTTTTGTGGAACGAGCTTTTTCATCCATGAAGTACATCAAAAATGAACTTCGTAATAGTATAGGTGATGAATTTTTTAATGGTTGTGTAGTGCTCCTTTCTTTAACATAAAATAAATGAGGGTGCTTGCAAGAGTGAATTATTAGTTGTAATTGGTAAGAGAAGCTAGGAAAATTTGGACTTCATTTCTTAGTTTTTCTAAGAAATGAAGAGTTTTTAACTATAACGTTTAAATAGTTGTACATTTATACAATTATACAATGCGATTTACAGTAACTTTATAATAAGAGAAGTGAGCACCCCCGAGCCTAAGATCCTGGATCCGCCACTGCGGTATGTGTCGGGACGTCAAGGGAAGAAGTTGTATTGTAAAAAGGGGTCCATTTTCAGATGTTGAGCCGTAGATCATCCGTCGATCTCGCTATAGCAGATGGCCTCCCATTATAGCGACGCTCAGATCGCTATAGTGATGTAAGTTGTCGCTATAGCGTGAGAATCAGGATTTTAAGCAAAAAACTATACAAAATCCCTATAGGATGCCATGTCGGACATAAAATTGCCATGCAGAACGCGATGTAGGACAAATGTGTCTATTTGTTCAATTTTATACAAGTTTAAGTATCTACTTGTGCACACCCAAAATTACATGTCATAGTTGCATGTTTAAGCCAAGTTAAGGGCCATGTTTATGTATTGCCTATATACATATATTGCAAGAATTGGTGTCATTTCATATTTACTCAATCATCAAAAAATTATGTAAGTTATGTTTCATTGAATCATTGTGCATATTGTGTTTGTCAACAAACAGGCAAATCGACCGGAGGCTCTTCTAATGATTCCAATTCACTAACTCCATTTTCCACCAGGAATGACATGGCCAAACCCCATGTAATATGAACATCCAGGTGACAATGCATTAACCAGACTCCTAGTTAACAAAAAAAAAGTGTTAAGTCCAAAAGCTCAATAAAAAAGAATTTTATGTTATGTATGAGGATAGTATAAGGATGTTTTACGCTATCAGTGTAATTTAATCTATTATAGCATGTTCGTTGGAGTAACATTTTATCAAATTATCCATTACTCTGCATAAAACTTGTTTTGTAAGAATATAAATGTTTTTTTTCTCACCTGGATTGTTAGCAACAAATCTGATAACTGACCATCCATTGACAGGTACACTTGCCGTGTTTCGGGTAGGTGGATCAACAAGGTTGAATTTAGCTGTATCGGTTTGAGGATTAAAGTTCCCAAAGCCCTCCGCGATAATGTAAAAATTATATCCATGAAGATGGATTGGGTGGTTTTCACCTGTGACGATGCTCGTTCCTTGTAAAACAACTTGCACTCTTGCCCCATATTTTAGCTTGTAAACTTTAGTTCCTCGAACAGGTTGCCAGAGTGATCGACTTACATTGCCAGTGTAATCGAATTTCATAGGTGGAACCGCTGGGAAATCAGTTGAGAAAACTCCAGGTATCCCTTGGTGATGTGCTTGCAGAATGGAAAAGTTGGGTGGTAGCACAAAAGACATATTGTTCATACTGGCGGTGAATCGAGTTCCATTTGGACCTTGACAACTCGTGGAGCTTGAACCTGGTTAGAAATAAAGGTTAAATGTTAAGAAGTAGATCAAGTTCTTCGTTCATTCGTCTTTCTAGAATATTTAGTAGTATAGTACTAATAAGTTAAATCTCATCCATCCCACCACACCCCTTGGTGAGTGATGTAGTAGCGATGAGTATAATTAATGTGTCATTTTGTTAAAGTAAAGTCTTTCATTATATTATAGAAGTGTGTTTTATAGGTTTATTATCATTTTCATCCTCTTTGTGTCTTATAGATATATAACTAACTTTATGAAGAGATTATTTTTATAGTCCAACACACCTCTAGGGCAGTTGTTGAGTCCTAGTCCAACCGTGAAGAACAAATTTTCGTCAATTTCAGTTGGCACCTCCACTTGTCTTGGGCTTCTGAAACTAGTTGAGAAGGTCGTGGCAGTGGCAGTGTCATTAAATGCTGGTAAAGATGGAAAAATTGGATTGATCTTGATGCCCTGAACAGAACAAGGAGTATCATTGTATTCAAGAATAGCTGTGGAAGTGGTGTTGTCGAAAGGTCCTTGAGCACTTGCGTAAGCTCGTACAGCTATGTAGTATCTGCCTGGTGGCTGGTTACCATCGATTAGGACATCAGTAGTCTGGCCAGGACCTAGCATAAGCACTGATGTAGTGAAGGGTTGAACATAAGAAGCGTCTGCTGCAACAACTGTTAGCTTGTGGTTTGCCACAGCAAAGAAAAGTGCCTGGTTGAGTGCAGCATTGATAACTCGAAGGAGGTTTGTTTCACCAGAGTCCACAATGACTACGGTAGTATCTGCATAAAGGTGAATCCAACTAGATGATTTCTATGAAAACATGATAGCTGAACATGTTACTCTGTATCCAAACTAATGAATGTTTGGATGAACTAGTTAGTTTAACAACCGACCCCTTATCATCATCATATATCATCATATATTTTACTATAAGTGGGAACAAAAAAAAGTTAAAAGTTGAATTACGATTTTACCCCTACTATAAATTAGAAGAATATATGTTAGGCAAAAGTAGATTACCGTTTAACCCCTACATTAAATTAAAATGTTATAAGCTATTAATAAATTAAATATTAAATAATAATTATATCATATTATTATACTAATGTTAATCGGTATATACCTGCTTGTTTGTTTTATCCGTTTTTGGCTTTTGATTTTCTTCCTAATCTAAATTACTCTCCCATTACCTATAAATGGTCACTTATTGCTATAATAATTATATAAAGAAGGTGAATGAAGAGTTGTACGGTATTAATTATGAGAGAAATATTCACTTATTGCTCCAACAATAATAAGGAGAATGAAGAGTTAGGGTCATTTACTATCAGAGTCAATATTATATTTGTGTAGCAAAGAGATCACCCGATGGTTATACAACAAAAATGCATGATTGTTAAACAAATTTTTCATTTCACTTTAAATGTATTAGTTGATCACTAATCACTTTCATTATATTCTTTTTGTTTTTTACATGAGAAAAATGTATGTGTACGTACATTCTAAAACTTCATACGGAGCTTGCAATGTGATTGGGAATGGATGTTGAAAATCTTTGCGGAGGTTGAAATTCATCTTTTCACAAAGTTGGCCTTCTAACAAGCATAGTAAGTAACTAATACATTTTCATGCTTTGAAAACTTCTCTTTTAATATTTAATTTTTAGGCAATTATTGAAGAAATTTAGTGCATTTTCACTGATTTACATACTTTGGGTAAGTGAGATGGAAACTCTCTTCTTCTTTTCTTTGGCATTTCACTTAATTATATGTTACATAAGTTGATCATCGAAAAGGCGCTATATTTATCATTCTTTCATTAAATTTATTCCCCTTATTTTATAAGAGCTTATTTCTTCCTGTTTCATAACATATCTAGCTAGCTACAATCTTTGGAAGAAAATTATTGTAGATAATAATGATGGTCATATCTAAGTATTATGTTTATTACCTAATTTTTTATTGCATTCAACTAAGTACCGACTCAAAGTGTACAAAAAAGGCATCCACATTAGTGAAGTTTACGTGCACTTCATAAATTTAGAGCAAGAGTTTCTTGATATGCCACATATCATCAGATGCTATATCATCTTAATAAGTTTTACATAATTCAACATATCTTATTTTCCAAACAAATAACTAAAAGTTATATGAAAAGAATTAGTTGTCACCCTTGTATTTGTATAGAGAAACACTATTGAGATATTTTAGTCTATAAGATTATATTTGAAATCCTTCTTTTCATTTATTTTTGGATGCAAAAGTAAGCTTTATATAGAAGCATATTAATCAATACAAGCTTTATTGTATTTATAAAAATATAATGTGATATATATTTATATCGACATGAGATTAAATTTACAGATCGTAGTAGAAGACAAACGTGCAATGCACGTTTCCAGAACTAGTACAAGTGTATGCCATTGTTTAGCATTAGTATCACACATGCTTATTGTTGACCATCATAGGAGGTATCATGTTTCTAATTTCTATGCACCGACAATGTGTGAAATGTTTTCTCTAGTGAGTAGTGTCAAGTCACTTATACTACACGAGTAGTGTAAAATATGTTTACACTATCAATTTATATAGCTCAAATCATATCTTGAATGTTCATCATAGATTGGAAATTACCTTTACTCGAACACCTGTAGAGATCACCCGGTTGACCATTAATGGTGTAAGCATCTGATACATTAGGAGCTGCTCCTGTTCTCGTGGCTTGTCTTACAACGTCAATAGGATTTGCATCCCACCACTCACCTAATCACAAAATGCCAAACCATTACTTTAATGAGTAACTGCTCATGTAGTAAGTACTATTTTCAAGTGTTCAATTGAAAATGGGAAGGAATCAGTACCAAGCAGAATAGGTGTCTCTCTTTTGGGCTTAGAAAATGGGTAGAACTCTCCTTCTTTTGGGTAGATGATTAATGCTCCGTAAACAGTGGCCCTGAGCCATGAGCTGTGAGCGTGCCACCAAAGTGTGCCTTCCTGTCCTTGAATTGTGAAGCGGTAAGTGTAACTCCCTCCTGGTCTAATTGGACATTGTGTTATAAATTCTGGTCCATCTGCCCATGCTGTTCTTATTTGCTTGATTCCATGCCTTTCAAATACACAAAAAAGTATTTTTTTTGCTTTATTTTTCAAGTCTAGTTTTATGGAACGATTACCTGTAATTATCATCTAGGTAACATGATAGTATCGGATTTGATATTGTCTGTGAACTATATAGAAGTTAAATCCATCATTTATATTCACATGTTATAAGTTCATTTGCATTCTGAACTTACCAATGAATGGTGACATTATATCGAGCTCTGTTGACTACGTTGATGACTAAAGTATCACCGTTGTTCACTTCCAATGTTGGTCCAGGGAATTGTCCATTCACTGTTATAGTGTTATGGATCTTGCACAGCCTCTTTACTGGTGTTGCTTGAATCTGTTCCATAACAACATATTTCAAACAAAGGGGAATCGAACCTTATTTCACCAACAAGGTGAAGGTGAAGGTGAAGGTAGCCAAGCTCATCATCTTCCAATTATAATTAAAATCTCAAAATGTTAATTAGAAAGAAATAAAGAGATTAACGGAGACGAGAAAGGCATACAACGAAATCATGGTAGTGTGTTTCTGCAGTACTTGCATTTATGAAGACAAGCAAAATGGCGATGAAGAAGAAATAACACAAAGTGTTTGTAATTCTATTGCAGGCACGATCCATTGTGTTTCTGTTCTTAAATTCTGTCAAGTAACAGAAAACGCATGCAAGCAGTAAAGATTTGAGAGTTGAGACTTATTATATTACTCTCCATCTCAATTTATGTGATGTAGTTTGATTTCGAAAAGAGTTTATAATAGGACTTTTGAAACTTGTGGTATAAAATAAGTCATAAATTCTTGTGTGGCTTTCATTAAGGACAATAAATTGTTGCTAAATAAATAAATTTGTCATTCTTTTGGAGACCGACTAAAAAAGAAAGTGAGTCGTATAAATTGGGATAGAGGAAATACACAGGAGAAAAGGGAGAGAGGGTAGTTTGAGGTTTGGAAGAATAGGTTTTGATTGGGCATGAAGGTCAGCTTATATTATAGGGCAAAGTGTAGATTAATTTCCCTGTACAAGTTGGTTCACCCACTATATACATTAGTTCACAGTTTTCACAAATGCTTGTCCCATAAGTCTCTTCTTGATGTGACCATCTTACGTTTTCACTTCACATTATGTTAGCTTTGTTCCAGAAAATTAAAACTCATGATATATCATATTTGTAAACTTCTTATATTATCATTAATTAATCTTGACTGTTTTCTGAGTAATACTAAGGGTGTGTTTGGTATGAAGGAAATTTTTCTAAATCAACTCATTTTGCTCAAATTTAAGGAAAATGAATTTCCTTCAAAAATTAAGCAAAATATTTTTCAAAACTTTTCTTCAAATTACTATTTTTTTTGTTGAAAAATTAATTTTTTTTTTATGAAAAAATTAATTTAAAGCTTATTTTTAAAAAATATTTTTCAACTTCAATTTTTTTATTTTTTTACCCCACCCTCACCCCGACCCCGACCCCGCCCCCTACCACGCCCCCCCAAAAAAAATAAAAATTTAAAGTTTGTTTTTAAAAGATATTTTCAATTTCAAATTTTTATTTTCACCCCACCCCCTCCAAAAAAAAAATAATAAATTTAAAGTTTGTTTTTAAAAAAATACTTTCAATTTCAGATTTTATTTTTCACACCCCACCCATACCCTAAACCCCCCCCCCCAAAAAAAATAATTTAAAATTTGTTTTTAAAATATATTTTCAATTTCAAATTTTTATTTTTTCATCCCACCCCTACCCGCACCCCCCCCCCCCCATCAGCCCCTCAGCACATCCAAAAAAAATTCAAGTTTATTTTTAAGAAAATATTTTTATTTTTTCATCCCACCCTTATCCGCGACCCCCTCCCTATTAGCCCCTCACCATCTCCAAAAAACAAAATTAAGTTTATTTTTAAAAAATATTTTTAATTTCAAAATTATTATTTTTTACCCCATCTCATC
>JAJOOH010011876.1:0-28456 GCA_029582605.1 Solanum gracilifrons | reverse complement strand
TACTCATAAAGCGGTCAAGATCCGAATCTATCGTTTTGATTCGTTTTCTCAAGTAAAGGCGTTGGATTTCTTCCATAAATCTATACGTTGTTACTTGGATCTTTTCAAGACCTTAGAACATCTAATACTTGGAAATTCGTGGATCTTTCTTTCGAATTTCCCATATCTTTAGTTAGTTTTGTTGTTTCTTTTCTTGTGCTTCCGCATTCCAATATTCAATTCTCTATTTGTGATCTCCTTTTAACCTTGCTGTTATCATCTAGGGTCTACTTTGGGTCGTGACAAAAATATAAAAGATATATTAAATTTAGTGTTTCTAGTTGGGGATATTATTGTAATTTAATATTGAAATTAAGGGGTGTTCAAATTTACTGAACTCCGAACTCACTCAACGACTTCATATCACACTTGAGTTGTTTAAGAAAAGAAAAATAGAAAACTTAGAAAGTTTGTAGTTTAAAAATGTGAGGAAATCCACCTGTTTATTGCCAACAAAAAGTAATATATGAAAAGATGTTTATTGTGCCATATAAAAAATTCACAATCTTTCATAAGAGTCATAAACTTTCACTACACCATTTTAGGTCTACAGCCACACTAATTCTGGACTACATTTGTAAAGTGTTGCCTAAAGTAGTTTTGGGAACGCTTTTAAAGCGTAGCCAAAGTTTTTACCTTTTAGTCACGAAAATAATGGCAACACTTCAAAAGTGTAATCTGTAATGGTATAAGCTACACTTTATAAGTGTTGTTACAATATGATATAATTGGCAACACCTATTTACATATATGGCCACACTTTTAAAGTGTCTTATTTTTATAATTGAAAAAACAACACATTATAAGTGTGGCCTTAAAATTTTCACTAAAATTTTATATTCCCTCCAATATTTTTAACTCTCCCTCCCATTTTTTATTGGCCAAAATAAATAAAGATTAATAAATCATAAAACATTAATCAGTCTTTCACGCTTCACTTTCCTCATTCAGGCTTTCCTCTTTCACTAAGCTAGCTGAACCTAAGTGAAGAGAGGTGAAGAACCAAAGAACCGATTCTCTTCTCCGATACAGATTTGTGAGAAAAAGACGCTGAATAGTTAGGTCACCGAAGATAAGCTGAAGAGTTGAAGAGATGAAGTCATCGAAGAGTTGAAGTCGATGAAGAGTAAGTACGATTCTCTTTTCCAATACCTGTTTCGTCAAGCTTAAGTACTAAATCAGTCTTCTTGTTTGCTGAAGTGGTTGATTTTTGTTTTGAGTTTAGAAGAGGAATAAGAAGGAATTGATTATTTGGGGTTGTTGCCAGGATGAACTGAAGCTAATTAGTCTCTCCGTCATGCTTTTCTCTCAAATTTCTCACTGAAGAACATGATTTCAGATAGATTTTGTTGGAATAGGGTTTATTAGGTAAGAAATTCTATATTTGAAAGTCTAAATTTTATTTTTAGGGTTTTGATATTCTTGTGTTTTTATACGATTTTTGGGAGTGTAACTAGTAATTTAGCTTCATCAGTTCAGTTCACTGTTAGGGGTTGGAAAAAAGTTGGGATTTATTTGAACAAAAAAATTTAGAGCAACTGAAGAAAATAGTTAAAATATATATATATATATATATATATAAACACATTCAAGGCAGGGAGAGTTAAGTGTCGATAAGAGTATCACATTTTCTAATTCATTTTGCAGATAAGTTTTCCCAAGCTTTGTTCGAGTCTGAGATTCTGCCCAGAATTCTCATCCGTCGTTAGTGTTCGAGTCTTATGGTGAAGATCGTTTCCCTGCTCGTCTCGTTCCAGTTCACTGCCCGAAGAAAGGTAATGTTGTTTTCCTCATAGTACTCTTTTCGCCTCTTCTATTTTAAAAGTGATATTGTGACTGTTTGAAGCTGTTTTGATTAGTTTGTTTCTTTTTAGTTGATTTATCTTTGAGTTGTATTCAATATGAGATATGTGTTTCTTAATTAGTTACTTTTGCGGGTCTGATGAATATTGCTTTAAAGATTCAAGAATTTGTATTCATTGTTGTTATTCCCCTACTTGTCATTCACAGTTTTGGTTTGTTGTTTCTCTTCCTGATCTTGCTTTTGGAATGTGCATTGGAGTACTTGGTTTTGTTTTTCTAAATGCTAGATTGCTCTCAGGGATGTGCATTGTTACCGCACACTTTTATTCTCCCATAATTTCATAGGTTGCATATGGTTGTAGCCTGTGATATCTATCTATCTATTGTCTTATGAAGAAATCAACAGTTGTGTTACTTCCATAGTCTTGTAGTAAAAAATATCAATAGGTTTATCTATTGTAACTATAATTTTATAGGAGGAATGAGCACTTATAGTCTCTAATGCAACATCAATTCAAAATATCATTTTTTGATAGATATTCAAGGTAACGATCCTATGTAGCCTTGATATGATTATATAAAAGCTTCTTTTATTTTACTCTCATCTTATTTTTCATTTTTTTTGGGGGTGGAAAGTGTGGGATGGCTATCCATCTTTCATTGTTGAAATGCTTTTGTGGTCAGTTTATTGTATCAATTCTCAAGTTTTTTGTTCACATTGTGCTCCAATTCCAATAGTATATATGGTTGACAATAGTGTATGAAGGGAAATTCAATTTGTAATAACAACAAGTGCACACTTGTTATCCACATCATGAGTAGGAGAAAGACAAAAGCCAATCAATTCCTTTGTAGTAATTTCGATTTCTATTTGATTTTGACATTGTGTGTATTGTACCTTTTATTTCTGTGCTTGCCATGTGCTTGTACATGATTTTCTAACGTCTGGTTATGAGTCACTCTGAAAATATATCTTTCCCCTCCCAAAAAAAAATACCAATTTAATGAAATTATGACGTTAAAATAAAGCAAAAATTGACAAGTCAATATAAGTAATCACATATTAAGTTTGCTTTGCTTTTTCTTTTAATGGAAGAACATATACTGAGCTAAATCCCTAGTCTTGTCCAATGAAATAAATAGTTTTACGATAAATACATCATATTATGTATGTCTATTACACAATTTTCTGGGGAAACGACTGATGATGCCTTTAGGGCAGTGTTTGGAAAGGAACAGCCTGTCTGACTTAGGTGTTATGGCAGATCAGTGACAACAAGTTCTCTAAAAGAAGATGAAGAAATTAACAAGCTAAAACAAAAAGCATGCTAATGAATTCAGTTCTCTGAAGGAAGAAATGAACGAAATGAGAGTAGAAATGCAACATTTTTTCAGTCAGTTGCTGCAAAACAACCTTAGATTGAATGTTCAAGATATACCAGTGGTTGTTGGATCTAATCTTATTTCACCTGTTGATGCAAGTAGCGCACAAACTGTAAGAGGCAAAAATATTCCACATTCTTTAGGGTCAACTCATGATTTGGTTCTTCAAAAGGTATTTTATTGGTTCCTTAAGGCTTTTCTCTCACTTTCTCTCCTCTAGAACCTCTCAATTGTATTTTCCTCAACTTTGTCTAGTTGTTCTTGTTGGCTGTTAGTTTGATCTTGCACAACAAGATCATTATAGTTATTGTGAGTAGAAATAGTAGATTTGGTTGTTGATTTGTATGTGTACTTGTGGCTCCATCTGGCAGTCCATGCTTGGTAGTGATATTTTAGATATTTCTAGCAAAGTGCCCAGCCAAAAAATTGTGATCAATGGTGTCTTTTACTGGTTTATAGCAACAGAAACACTTGAAATGTTGTTGACCAAAATTGTGATCTTGTTTATTTTCTCTCTAATCTGATCCCAAGTAGATGAGCATGTGAATTCTACATTTGTGTTGGGTTTCTAGATTGGTTGATTAGAAACCATGGGTTGGTAGTGAATTTGAGTCACAAGAATGGTCGGGACAAGATCCAGAGGTGCAGTTTGATAGACAGTTTTCTGTTAAAGTTAGACACTTTTTCTTGTTAAAGTTACACACTGGAAATCTGGAAATCTGGAATTTGGAAATTTGGAAATTTGGAAATCTGGAATTTGAAATCTGAAATCTGGAAATCTGGAAATCTAGAAATCTGGAAATCTGGAATTTGGAAATCTGGAAATCTGGAAATCTGGAATGTGGAAATCCATTAGGTTTTGAAATGAAAATGAATATTGAGGATTCATATAGCTAAAGCAACTAGTTTTGAATTGATGTATAGTTGTTGTTTTATAAGGTTCCATGCTTATCTTTAACATCTAGGATTCATATAGCTAAACATCTACTTTTGATGTCTTTTTCAAATCAACTCAACAAGCATTTGACTCATTTTGTCTCCCTTCCAAAGCATTATTTTCCGGAAGGAAATAATAAAAAACCCAGAAAGGTTTTTGTAAGTTGTAACTTCTAGATTTCTAGTAAGTTAATGGATATGCATTCCCTGAAACTTTGGTCTTAGTATCATCTGTTCTCTCATAACATGAAGATCTATTTTATTTCTTAGAGAAATTAGCAAAGGAGGGATACGGCATGTGTGCATGATATGCTTTTGGTAAATTCAACTAGGAATGACTCAAACTTTTAAAAACTAGGATAGAGGAATAGAAAATAGGAGAATGGAAATAAGATGCTAATGTTGAGCGTGAGCATACCTGTCAAAGGAGAGTTGAAATACAAGGAAATCACCACCCATTAAATGCAATAACAATATTAACAGCTCCTCTGTTTGTTGATAACTGTGTGATTATGAGGGTGCTGTTGGAAAAAATAGTGCAGCTTCACAAATTGGACCACATCTTTTCGTAAAAATTTAAAATCCAGAACTATTGTGCAATGTGGAATGTGGAACTCTTTACCTCTTCTATAATTGTTGCAATCTAATTTGTCGTAAATTCTAAATGTGTAGGAAAATGGAGGTGATCAAATTTGAAGGTTCGCTACAAGTCAGTTTGATCTCATTAAAGTGGCTGATGAAGAGTTTTTGAACTATTGTAAAAGTTTGAATACATTATGTTTGATTTTGTGAAATATATTATTTGCTAGAATATATTCAACTACTGTAAGAGTACTTTTTGAACAATTGTGTACACATATTTAGAATATTGTTGTATAAGTATATGTGTAAGTACACAAGACGTACTATCTTTTGAAGTTTATTGCAAATCTATATATTTGAATTACTTATGAGCCAATTTAATGCTTGAGATTATTTATTGAAAAATAATATTGGTGTTTCTTAATTAAAAATTGTGGCATATAAATATTTTATAGTCAAAATGATATGGCCAAACTTAAAAGTGTAGCCATAGGACTGTAAATTGTGGTGCGCACATGGGCAAGGACTACACTTCAAAGTGTTGTCATACATTAGATAGAAAAGGCAACACTTTAAAATTGTTGTCATACATTAGATAGAAAAGGCAACACTTACAAATCGTGGGCAATAAGGAAGCTGGCCACGCTTAAAAGTGTAGTTGTATGAGATAGAAATGTTGCTATTTGAGGTATATAAAAGCGTTGCCATTTTTCCTTTTAGGCTAAACTCTAAGGTTACCCCTCTTTCAGCCACCCTGGAAAAGTGTTGCTTAAAGTCCAAAAGTGTAGCCTTTTATCAAAGGCCACACTTTTTGCTAGTTTAGGCTACACTTTACTGGGGTGGCTGTAGGCCTAAAACGTTGTAGTGTTTCAAAAAGGTCACAACTCATTCGAAAAGTCACAACCCTTCGGAAAAGTCACAATCTTTCAATTTAAAAACTGTCAGATTTTAATATAAATAAATAAATATAATATTAAATATAGAAGATATACTAAATTGAGTGTTTTAAGAAGAAGAACAAGAGTATAAAAGTTTTAAAAAATCGTAATTTTAAAATGTGAGGTCACACCACTATTTATAGCCAACAAATGGTAATATTAAAATATATTTATTGTGCCTTATCAGAAAAATCATAAGCCTTCAAAAAAGTCACTACTCTTCATAAATTTCACAACTCATCAGAAAAGTCACAACTTGTAGTGACCCTCAGGTCATTTATGTGTTTATGTCTCCTAATCATCGCTTAGAACTTTCCTGTAGCAACCTTCAGTCATTTATGACTTGTTGGTACTGATAGTTATGTCACCAGGTCATTCGTTTAAATGTTGTGCTAGTTTTCATATTTTGGAGCCTTTGAAACTTGAATGGTTGACTTCAGCCAAAGGTTCAGGAAGACGGCTTCAGAATGCAACTGTTGATATTTGGTGCAAGCTTTTAGCCACTAGATATCTGACTTTTAGCAACCAAAAGTTTATTTTTAGCTCCGGCCTTGTGATTTGGAGCGCGCACAATCGGCCTATAGGTAGGCTAAGATTTCCTTTCTAATAAAATTGAGCATGAATGTGTGAATTCATAATGATGAGTGTAAATTAGGGGTGGGTACCTAGTTATTCCTTATTTTCTTCCTAGAATTCATGACTTAGGATTGATTACTCCTAATTCGAGGGTAGTACCATGATTATTTGGGGTTGTACGTGTGTTGTTTCATACTATGTGATTTACTTGTTTTACTATGTGGTTTTTGGAGCATGTTTTGGCCTTAGTCTAGGATAGACGAGTGTTGCCTTAGACCCATGCACCTTGTGACCTTGGTATGTCTCCGACGTCGTTCGGATTGACTAGGTCCTTATAGACTGGAATAGCAGAGTTTAATCTAATAGAATGCGCCTTAGTTTAGGCGTTTGCACAACTTATTGGCCATTTCTATCTCATCTCCCTATTTTGGCAACTTCGCTGCATCACCAGAGATTGTGTACTTTCTCGGGATTGGAATGCTTCCAGCTTGGAGCCTTTTATGATATCGTTGAGGGTGGACGTCAAGACACGGTGGCTTGGAGCCTACTTGAGATCCTCATAAAATTGATACGCCCTTTGGAACTTTTGCTAGCTGGGAGATTGACACCGCATGGAGTGGGTTGGCTGGGTTGCCGTGTAACACATCGAAAATCTTGTAGTCTAAGCATAGGGCTAAGTGTCAAGGCAAGAGCCAAAGGTTTGAGCTTAGGCAACCTTCACGTAGACTCACATGGGTCGTGAAGGGAACCACGAGTCGTGGTGTTATCCATGGGAGCTCACAGTGACTAGCCAAGCAATGCACACCTCCCACGACCAGCATGACGCCTCGTGGTAAGAACCACATGTCATGGTGGCACTCGTAAAGGGCAAGACAGTAGTTAGTCAAGGCTGCCCAAGATAGAGACTCTCCCACGAGCCACTTCACGGGTCGTGGGAGAGGTTGTCGTCAAGAGTTGGTTTTTCAGGGTTAAGTGGTAGTATGCTAGGCCACTGGTCAAGGGAAACGGGCACCACTACAGGTCGTGTGATCCTTGATGGCTCGTGAAGAAAATCGTGAGGTGGGTTCGGCAGAATTTAGTTCAGGAGTTTATGGGTCTTTTTTTATTTTAATTAAATCAAAACTATGCCATTTTACCCAAGCCCAGGACCCCTATGTAAGTGATTTTAACCCCAAAACTCACCCATAAAAGTCATTATTTCAAAAACCCAAAAGAAATCCCAAATTTTTCCTCTCAAATATTTCTCTCTCTAGAACTTGAAGAAGAAGAAAGAGTTCAAGATAGGATCAAGGTCAAGCCTCCATTCCTCAAGCATTTGTGGGCTTTGTTAACAAGCTATGATGGCTATTCATCCATGGAACCCCTAAGATTCCCCAATTGAAAAGTAGAAATTCCCCCATTTGAGTTAGGGTTTCTTCTAATGTTGTGGGTCTTGATGAATGTTGATCCAAATGATTGGGTTATGATTGTTTTTGAATGAATTGATAGGAATACATGTTTTAGGATGAATTTCCATGTACCCATGCCTAACCCATTTCTACAAAGATGAATTGATGTAAATGGGTTTTATGCCATGAAAAGAGAATTTGTGGGTTTAGATGTATTCTCATAGGATTGATGAGATACATTAGAAGAGTTTGAGATTAAAGCCTATATGATTAGTAATGATTAGAATTGTTTTAGATTGAAGTATATTTTGATTATTATAATATTAATTGCTTTGAGAAGTGAAGCATATATGATGATTATGAGATGTAGGGCTTTGAGAGTAAAGCTTCTATTATGAATTGGTGATTTAGATAGAATTGTTGTGGAAGGGATTTACCCACATGATTTCCTTTATGAATGTAGGCATGCATGAATGTGAAAGGTTTTTTCACATAGAATGATTCTACGTTGAAAGGCTTGCTCAGCTAAAATGAATCAAAGAACTTATGAACTATAATAATAAGACCTAGCTTGGATTAGCATAATGAGGTGCTTCTACATGGATAGCTTGGATTAGCATGATAAGGTGCTTCTCCATGGATAGCTTGGACTAGCATAATGAGGTGGTTTTCCATGGATAGCTTGGTTTGGCATGATGAGGTATTTTTCCATGGTAGCTTGGATGGGTAAGTAGTACTTTTCCATGGTAGCTTGGATGGGTAAGTAGTACTTTTCCATGGTAGCTTGGATGGGTAAGTAGTACTCTTCCATGGTAGCTTGGAGTGGTAAGTAGTACTCTTCCATGGTAGCTTGGATTAGTAAGTAGTACCCTTCTATGGTAGCTTGGATTGGTGAGTAGTATTCTTCCATTGTAGCTTGGATTGGTAAGTAGTACCCTTCCATGGTAGCTTGGATTGGTAAGTAGTACCCTTACATGGTAGCTTGGATTGGTAAGTAGTACCCTTCCATGAATAGCTTGGATTGGCATAATGATGTGCTCTTCCATAGATAAAGACTTAGCTTGGATTGGCAAGATGACGTGCCTTCCATGGATAATAAGAACAACTAAGAATTAACTATTCCTCACATCAAATTTATCATGGTTATGATGAAACAAGGTTACTTCAAGGAAGTATCGTAAGTATGTTTTAAGATGAGATTTACTTGTGTTGATCATGATTTATGACTTATGTTGTCTAACTCTTATACTTATGTTGATGTTTATGCAAGCTATCATATTTAGTACATGTTTGTACTAACGCATACTCTTGCCTACATTTCTTATCCAAATGTAGGGTCCGACAATATCGACTCTCATCCCCATGGCTAGGATCATAGTAGAGGCAAGACTTGAAGATTGGTGAGTCCTCATAGCATTCGAGGAATTGGCTACCATTTCTCGTATGTCCTTTCATTATATGGTTTGAACATTATTGTATGGGTTGTGTCCCAAATATTCTATTGTTTTAGATGGTTTGAGACAAAGTGTACTACACTTTCGCTTCATTTTATAAAGACTTTGATTGTGTTATAGCGTTTTTAAAAAATATTGTCTTTTTTCTATTATCTTATGTGATGGATGCTAAGTGGCTAATATGAGGCCTCTCGGGGTCTTGTACGCCTTGTTACATCTAGAGGGTACTCATGGGTCGTAACAGGCCGAGATAACTGAGATCCTCTATAGAGTTGACACATCTCGAGGTACTCTTGCAAGATAGGCGGTTGACACCCCTGGGAGAGGTTTGTATGGCTGAGCTATCTGGGTTGATAGTCACTCTTGCTAGTTAGGCTAGGAGTTGACTAGTTGAATTGATGTCACTCTTCCTCACTGGGATGGAAGTTGACTGGTTCTTGGATTCAGATATGGATAACTCTTCTGTCGTGTAGACTTACCTATTATGAGTCCATGTCAGTCCTATGGGGTCCGTTCGGGTTTTATTTAAACCTACACGAGTGTGCCTTTTAGGCTTATGGTGTCCAGTTAGGTTAAGTTTAATTGTATTTAGATTTATTTCCAGTATGCTCGTGTGCCTTCTTTTCATATCCACGTTGGCCTCTGTTGGTGTCTAGATTCTATCTTATCAAATTGTCTTTACCTTTCTTGTTCGATCGGCCTATGATACCTACTGAGTACCTTGTTTTGGTACTTATGCTATACTCTGCATATTTATTTGATACAGGTCCTTGTACCAGCTACCAAGGAGGATCGTTCGTGTCGTCTTTTGTAGCTTGTTGATATCGGAGACAAAGGTGAGCACTTAGCATTCAGGATCGGCCTATCTTCTTTTGTACTTATGTTAGCTTTTCTTTTGCCGTTGAGACGTCTTGTAGTGGTCCACTTTTGGGACTTATATTTATCTCGTTAGATAGCTCAGGTTCTGAAAGGGTTCCTCTGTATATATTTTTTTGTTTGCTTTCCATTTTTGTCTTTTCTTATTGTTGGCATTATTTTCTGTTTAGTTCTACCCTTGTACTCACTACATCTTGTTCTGGGTATGGGTCGGCTTATCTACTGGTGGATTTTAATAGGTGTCATCATGACTCTTGAAGTCGGGTCGTGACAAGTTGGTATTAGAGCCCCTGGTTAACCGATCTCACTTGTACAGAACTAATACCTAGTAGAACCTTATGGATCAATGAAGAGACATATGTGTCCTATCTTTGGGAGACTACAGGGTGTCTTTAGGAATTCTTATATTTTGTATCGCTTTCCTGTAGCTTGTGATTTATTGGTTTCTAGACATCTGGTTTGCTTCACTCTTTTCACAGGATGGCTCATACGCGCCGCAAGGCGGATTAGGGTAGGGGTCGACCTCCCTTTTGAGGTAGAGGTGTAAGAGCACCCCAATTAGAGAGAACGGTTCGGAGCCAGTAACGAATTATCCAGTTGCCCTAGTTCTAGAGCATTTTGTGGGGCTAGGACCAGCTCAGCCACCACCCAGACCAGCTATGGCTCCAGAACACCAAGCAGCCATTAATCGACTTTTGATAGTGCTTGAGGGTATGAGCAGGCCCCAACACCAACACCAGTACCACTATTGATATCGACACCTACTCCAGCACTAGATCAGCAGGATCAACCTAGAGTAGAGGCACCAGGGCCCATTTACCACTTGGGGTTGCCCAACCCATGATTGTGGTTGGAGCTATGCTGTTAAAGGAGCAAAACATGCTCAGACTGTTCTTAAGGATTTTACCTCCGAGGTTTTCTAGGTCTATAGGTGAGGATGACCATGAGTTTGTGACTACTTGTTGTGAGCGACTGCATACCTTGGATCTCATAGAGTTGAGAGGAGTTGACTTCACTGCGTATTAGCTTGATGGGTAATCCAAACACTGATGGCATACATTTATTGAGACTAGGCCAGTTGGGTCTCCTTCGATCACCTGGACTAATTTTTCTAAGGCCTTCTTGGCTAGGTTCAGTCCTCGCAGCGTCAAAGATCACCTTAGAGATCAGTTCTCTAAATTAAAGAAAGGTTTAATGATAGTGTCTCAGTAAGATTTTATGAGCTCTCCCGCCATGATACCATGATTCTACCTACTAAGGAGGAGAGGGTTCGGTGCTTTGTTCGTGGGTTGAGATTGCAGTTGTAGATTGAAAGTGAGTCTATGGTCTCAGAGGTTATTATTTTCTAGATGTTGTTGATCATGCCCGCACTATTAAGCAGCTTTATCATGAGGCCCAAGGGGGTAGCGACAAGACATCTAGATAAGAGGGTAGGTATAGTAGCACCTGTTCCAGGCCTAGATATTCACATAATAGGGCTCGATGGTGGTTTTAGCAGGGTCAGCCTAGTGGGCATGTTGAGACCTCTTTGTAAAGTTTAGAGGGTGATCGGTATAGCTAGAGTGAGGTCAGCTCTATCCAGAGTCATGGGTCCCAGACTAGTACTTTAGGCCGTGGTGGTCATTCTTCTATGAAGATATCATCTTCGGGTTGTTTTGACTATGGTGAGTTAGGTATCTGGGCCAAAGATTGCCCTTTGCAAAGATAGATCGCTCTAGTTCTACAACCAACTCTACCAGTTAGAGGTTAAATTCTGGGTCAGGACCATTGCAGTGTACAGTAGGGTATTCGGGGTGGTCCCCGAGGATGCAGGTCAGGTGATAGGACTGATTTTTAGGGCAGAGGTAGACAGGGCCATTTGTATGCAGTTATAGCGAGGGTGGGGCTGACGCATCGAATGATTTGATCACATATACAATTCTTTTATGCCATCATCCCACCTTGGCTTTATATAACCCCGATTCTATAGATTATTTTGTGTCTGTGTATTATGCTTCTCATTTGGGTATGAGTTTTGAGCTTATAGCAGCGCCGTTGCGTGTGTCGACCCTCGTGGGTGAGTCTTTAGTAGTGAATCAGGTGTTTCAATCATGCTTAGTTACTATCCAGCGGCGTGAAACTCGGGCTGACCTTATATTGTTAGATATGCTTGATTTTGATGTGATTCTGGGCATGGACTAGCCATCCCTCTATCGCGTGGTTTTAGATTGTTTCTCTAAGACTATTACCTTAGACATGCCTAGTATTCCACTTGTGGTGTGGCAGGGTTGCATTAATAGCACATTATTTGGGGTTATCTCTTTTGTTCAGGATCGGAGGCTAGTGGCTAGCGGGTGTTTGTCTTATTTGGCCTATGTGTGTGATGTGAATATGAAGGTCCCTTCATTTGAGTCTGTTCCAGTTTTTCGTGATTTCATAGTTGTGTTTCGTACTCGCCTATATAGCCTACCCCCAGAGCATGATATTGACTTTCCTATCGAGCTTGAATTGGGTACTCGACCTATTTATATTCTACTATATCGGATGGACCCTTTAGAGCTCAAGGAGCTCAGTGTTCAGCTTCAGGACCTCTTGGGTAAGGGGTTCATCAAGCCTAATGTGTCGTCTTGGGGTGCTCCTGTTCTATTTGTGAAGAAGAAGGACGGTATAATGTGTATGTGTATTGATTATAGGTAGTTAAATAAGGTGATAGCGAAGAACCATTACCCCATGCCTAGGGTTGATGATACTTTTAACCAGCTTCAGGGTGTCGTACTGTTTTCGAAGATTAATTTGAGATCTGGTTAGCATCAGTTGAGGATTAGGGCATCGGGCATCCCTAAGACCGCATTTAGGACTCAGTATGGCCACTATGAGTTCCTAGTGATGTCTTTTGGGTGGAGTAATGCCCCTGCCGCCTTCATAGACTTGATAACGCTGGTGTTTAGACTATATCTTGATTTGTTCGGCAATGTATTCATAGATGATATTCAGGTATACTCGCGGAATAGGAGTGATCATGATCAACATTAGAGAATTATGCTACAGAATTTTAGAGATCAACAACTTTATGCCAAGTTCTCAAAGCGTGAGTTTTGGCTTGAGTCTGTAGCATTATTGGGGCATGTGGTGCCCAAGGATGGTATCATAGTAGATTCGGTAAAGATTAAGGCTATTCTTGATTGGGCTAGGCCCACTTTTGTTACTGAGGTTCGAAGCTTCGTCGATTTAGCAAGCTACTACATATGGTTTGTGGAGGGCATCTCCACTATTTCAGCACCTTTGACCCGGTTAACCCGCCTTAATGTTCCTATTGAGCGGTATGAGGAGTGTGATTTGAGCTTTCGAAAGCTCAAGGAGTTGATGACTACTGCTCTTATATTGACTCTTCTATTTGAGGGTGAGGGCTTCACGGTTTATTGTGAAGCATTCGGCATTAGTTTGAGTTTTGTATCGATGTAGCAGGGTTGGGTTGTTTCTTATGCGTCAAGGCAGCTTAGGCTACATAAGCGCAACTACCCCACTTATGACTAGGAGTTGGTGCCGGTAGTTTTTGCGCTTAAGATCTGGAGGCACTACCGTATGGAGTTTTTTGTGAGATCTACACTTAACACATAAGCCTTCAGTACATTATGAGCTAGAGAGACCTTAATTTCAGGCAGTGTCACTGGATTGAGCTTCTAGAGGATTATGACCTCTCTATTATCTACCATCCGGGCAAGGCGAATGTGGTAGCGGATGCCTTGAGTCGGAAGGAAGTGAGTATTGGTAATCTAGCCTTCTTATCTATTGTGAAGTGACCTTTATCTTTGGACATTCAGTCTTTAGCTAACCAGATGGTTTGGTTGGATATTTCAGATTATAGGCGTGTTCTAGACTATGTGGGAGTTTAGTCCTCTCTTCTTGATAAAATCTGTAGCAGTCACTTTGAGGATAACTCATTGGTGGCAGTTTGAGATTGAGTGCTAGCATGTGATACTGGTTAGGTTACCTTAGATTCAGATGAGGTTTTGAGGTTTGCAGGCCATATTAGTGTCCCGAGAGTTGGGAGTTTTATTCAGTTGATATTTCGGGAGGCCCATAAGCTAGATATTGAATTCATCTGGGCACCGTAAAAATGTATCGTGACTTGAGGTAGCATTACTGGTGGGTCGGCATAATGAGAGATATTGGAGACTATGTGCCATGTTGCCTTTGTTGTTAGCAGGTGAAGGCTGAGCATTTGAGACCTGGTGGTGAGTTCTAGAGATCACCCATTTCGGAGTGGAAGTGGGATCACATCACTATGGACTTTGTGGCAGGTTTACCTCGGACTTCTAGAGGTGTAGATAGAATTTGGGTCATCATTGATAGATTGACTAAGTCAGCACACTTTCTCCTTGTCCAGTCTTCATTTAGTGCCGAGAGGTTAGCCCATATCTATATTCGTGAGGTAGTTCATCTTCATGGTGTGCCGGTATCTATTATATCATATCAGGGTGCTCAGTTCACTTCTAGCTTTTAGAGGACTTTCTAGGATGAGCTGGGCACTCACATTGACCATAGCACAGTCGTCCACCCGCAGATGGATGGTCAGTCAAAGCATACTATTCAGGTCTTTGAGGACATGTTGCGGGCTTGTGTATTAGAGTTTGGTGGTCAGTGGGATAAGTTCTTACCTTTAGCGAACTTTGTCTACAACAACAACTACCATTCTAGTATCCAAATGGCCCCATTTGAGGACTTATATGGTAGGTGTTGTCACTTTCTGGTTGGTTGGTTTGAGTCTACAGAGCCTAGATCGCGTGGCATGACTTGATTAGGATGCTTTGGAGTAGATGAGGGTGATTTAGGACAAACTTCGGATAGCTCAGAGTAGGCACATGAATTATGTTGATTGTAGATTATAACCTTTGAAGTTTTCAGTTGCTAATAGAGTTTTTCTCTGTGTGTCGCCCATGAAGGGTGTTATGAGATTTGGGAGGCGGAGAAAGCTTAGCCCCAGGTACATTGGGCATTTTGAGATCATTCGGACAGTTGTAGTTATTGCTTATGAGTTAGCTTTGCCCTCGATGTACTCAGCTATCCACCCAGTTTTTCATGTTTCTATGTCGTACTTGTATGTTCTTGATGAGTCGCATGTACTTCAGTATGATGTAGTAGATTTCGATGATCACTTGACCTTCGTAAAGGAGCCAATTGTCATTCTTGTCAGAGATGTGCGGTGATTGCGCTCGAGAGCCATTATTGTGGTTAAGGCCCACTAGAAACATCGTCTAGTTGAGGAGGATACTTGGGAGACCTAATATTATATACAGGAGTATTTTCCAGGCTTGTTTTAGCCTTCAAGTACTTCTTCACTCTTACTTTCACGTACGAAAATCCTTTTTAGTAGTGGAAGTTGTAATGACCTTCAGGTCATAAATGTGTTTATGCCATATGTTCGTCGTTTAGAGCTTTATGATAGTTCGGTCATCTGGTCATTCATTTAGTTTTGTGCAAGTTTCTGTATTTTAGAATCTTCAAAATTTGAATGGTTGACTTCAGTCAAAAGTTCAGGAAGACAGCCTTAGAATGCAATTCTGACTGTTTCATTAGCTTCGAAAGGGCCATTTTTTGCTAGGGGCATGGTTGGTTACGGCTTGGAGACTTCTGGTGTAAGTTTGTGCCAATATGCATTTTAACTTTGAAGCTGAGCCAAGGGTTGACTTAGGTCAACATTCTTGGTAAACATGCTTGGATGAGAATTCTGTCACTGTGGTTACTTCCGGAATGTCAAGTTTGGTCAAGAATGACCTTTTGTACGGTTCCCTAGGCTTCCGGTCTCATTTTGAGTCTTATGATTGTTTTGAGCTTAAATCAGAACTTGGGTATGGGACCCACTTTTCATTGAAATGACCTCGGATGAAAGTTTTGATGGTTCCATTGAGTCTGGAATGCCAAATTCAATGGGTGACATATTTCATTTGTGCGTATGGGGTTCCAAGCGAATCTCGAACACCCCGTCGGAGAATTTGGAGTTTGAGCAAACGAGTTGAAGTGTTGATATCTGGTGTAGGCTTTTAGCGACTAGAATTTGGTTTATAACAACCAGTTTCGAGTATTTATACCTAGAAATTTCAGCTTAGCCCTAATTCTTGCAAATACGATTTCTTGAGCTGGGAAGCTCCGATTAGAGTGATTCAAAGTTCTGGGTGATCTTTAGGAGCGTGGCTACGTGGTGAACTGATTGGGAGATGTTGAAGGACCTCTGTTTGAGGTGAATTTTATGATTGAGCTGCTGGCCCATCTTTCTTTGTTACTTCCCTTGAATTTGTTTTGGATGTGTTGTTGTGGGATGTTTTTAGCCTCAAATTGTGCTCATCTTTGGAACACAAGTTCGAAGCGGAGTTTACAACCTCTTGACGGAGTCAATTCCAGTGCCGGTCAATGATTCCCATTTGGCTCTAAAATTGGTACTTCTTTGCTTTAGGTGATTTTGGTGTCTCAACGACTATATTGACATTGTGATCCTATTTTTGATAGTGTGTTAGCGTTCGGAGGCTGTTCGGAAGGGAAAAGCTCTAGCCTTGTGATTTGGACCATGCGCAATCGACCTATAGGTAGATTGCAGCTTCCTTCCTAATTAGATTGAGCATGAATGTGTGAATTCATGATGTTATTCCTTCTTGGTAGAAATCATGACTTAGGATTGATTACTATTGTTTCGAGGGTAGTACCATGATTATTTGGGATTATATGTTTGTTGTTGCATACAATGTAATTTACTTGTTTTACTACATGTTTTTGGTGCATATTTTTGCCTTAGTCTAGGATACACTCACCTTATGACCTTGGTATCTCTCTAACGTCATTCAGATTGACTAGGTCCTAGTAGACTAGAATAGCAGACATGGCTTTGATAGCATAAGCCTTAGTCTAGGCGTTTGCGCTACTTGTTGGCCCTTTTTGTTTACTCTCCCTATTTTTGCGGCTTGAATGCATTACCGGAGATTGTGTGCTTTCTCAGGATTCGAGTGCTTCTGGTTTGAAGCCTTTTATGATATCATTGAGGGTGCACGTCGATCCACGGTGGCTTGGAGCCTACTTGAGATCCTCTTTGGAGTTGATACACCCCCGGGCACTCTTGCTAGCTGAGTGATGTGCCCTGAAATCATGGCACATTTGAAGCTCAAAACTAAGGATTAATGTGAGAAATCGAGTGTGTTTATATGGATATAATGTGTTCTTTGACGTTTAAATAGGTAAAACACTTGGACGCAAAAGATAAAATAATGGGAAGAAAATGAGCTGAAGTAACACCATGGAGCCCCAGACGGGTCGTGGTCATGATGACGAGCCGTCTGAGGGCCTATGAAGTTGAGGCAGTAAAGGCTAAGAAAATGATCAAGTATCAGGTGAAGACCACGGAACCCCAGAGGAGCTGTGGTCCACTTGACTGGTCGTCTGAGAGAGAAATAGTGCAAACCCCTTGAAAGCTAAGTGTTGACTGAAGGACCCTAGACAGGTCGTGGTTTAGTAAACAAGTCTTATGGTTGCTCGTGGGATGAAGGCAGGAGATCCAGTGGAGACCAAAGTACCAACATAAGTTCACGGATCTCTAGACGAGCCGTCTAAACTAAGATGAGTGTTCTAGTAGCTCATGAAGGTCTTGAGTGAAATGAGGCTCACACTATCTAAGTGTGGGTCTAGTGGCACGTGATGGGTCGTTAGCCTGGTTGTGATGGGTCGTGACAAGTCAGTCCTACTTCGAGTAAGACTTGTTTTTATAAACTATTTTAATTAATTAGGGTTTATTTTTTAATTCTACTTCTTATCATACAAACTTGGCGATAATTTCCATATTCTAAACTTTTGTTTTTGTCGATTATTTTCGGATCAAAACTTTGTAATTGTCATTAAGTGTTGATATTCAAGATTTCTTGTTGGTTTAGAATTGTTGTAAGTTCATTACTTTATTCTTTCAATAAAAATTAATGTTTGTTTTCTTTAAAGTATGAGTGGATAAACACCACAACTAGGGTTGTAGGAAACATGACGAAAATCTAGTAATTAATTCAAAGTACGAGTAATGTATCATTGTTAGTTGTACGTGTGATTTTTACTTTCATCATAAATTCTTTTTAATGAGTTCACGCATTAGAACCTACCCGTATTTACTACTTGTTCGAGAGAAAAGTAGTAAATAGGAAAAAGTATAATCACATCTTATCAACTTGTTATGAAGATTCGATTTCTAGAGCAGAGAATTTCATTAACAAGCATGCAAGGGTAAACATGAAAACACTCTAAGACCGAGAGGAAAAGAGTGAAAGTCATATAATAGGGCTGAGAAGCATTTAGATGCATTTAACTTGCTAAGAACGTATAATGCTAACAACTGATCATTTCATGTATGTAGTTCAATGCTAAGCTAGAAGTGATGGGGAACACGATCCTAGTCTCATTAATCAACCACTACAATCTTGAAATTAAAATTATTGTTACTGTTGTTAACTTGGATATTTAATTCAACATTGGTTACTAAAACACAAACAACCCCATATTCACTTTTTGTAATTACTTTCCTTTGGAAATCATAACCACAATTGAGTAAGAGCGTCAGTAAGGCTATTTATGTAAGCAAATTACATGTGGTGTAAGTTTGGACGTATCACTGGCACCCCTGGGAATGGACTGACTGGCAGGGTGACCAGGATAACTGAGATCCTCTGCGAAGTTGACATGCCCTTGAGGCACTCATTCTAGTTGGGCTGTAGACGCCCCTAGTGGTGGATTGTATGGATGGGCGGCCTTGGTTAATAGTCACTCTTGATAGCTGGGCTAGGAGTTGGCGGGTTGATTTGATTGTCACTCTTGCTAGCTAGGCTGGGAGTTGAGTGGTTCTTGGATTCGGATCTATATTATTCTTTTGTCGGGTAAACTTAGTTATTTTTTGTCCATGTCGGGCTTATGGGGGTCCGTTTGGCTTTTATTTAAACTTGTGCATGAGTGTACCTTCTTTTCTTATGGGGATCAGTTAGGTTTAGATTTATTACCGGTATGCTCGTGTGCCTTCTTTTCATATCCATTTTGGCCTCTATTTGTCTCTAGATTCTATCTTATCAAATTGTATGTACCTTTCTTGCTTGCTCGTCCTATGATGCCTACTGAGTACCTTATTTTGGTACTTATGCTACACTATGCATCTTTTCATGATGCAGGTCCTACTACTAGCTACCAGCGGTGATCATTTGTGACGTCTTTTGCAGCTTGTGGATATTAGAGACAAGGGAGAGCACTTGGTATTCTGGATGAGCATGTCTCCTTCTGTACATATGTTAGCTTGTCTTTTGACTTTGATACATCTTGGTTTTTGACTTTGATACATCTTGTTGTGGTCACTTTTGAGACTTGTATTTATCTCGTTAGACCGCTCTATACGCATGACTTCCAGGTTCTGGAGAGAGTTCCTTTGAATATAGTTTTTGGTGTGTTTACTGTAACGACCCTAAAAATGACTAGTGAAACTAGAGCCTAACGTGTGTGCATTTGAGGTTGATGGTGTTTTATGTTGTTCCTAGTCATGATTGAGGGGTTTAGGGGTCAAACGTCAAGGTACGACTCCCCAAGAACCACCCTAGGGGTCCTTGAGGAGGACCCTAAGTCTAACCCCCCAGAGCCCTTGAAGCTAGAAAGTTGGCCAAAAAGGGGTGACCTACGGAAGGGGTCTATGCCCCGTAGGTCCATCCAAGCCCCGTGGATGGCCTCCGTAGGTCAAGGGCCCTAAAACAGGCCACAGCCACGAACCACGACGGGACAGTACAGTCTCGTCAACCCATCCATGGTCCGTGGATGGGGGGTCTCGTGAATGAGACCTATAATTTTGTCTTGGCTCGGCAAGTGTAGGGATGAATTTACCAATTCACCCCAAGTCCTAATAAGTTGGGGGACAATTATTTTAAGTTTATTAAGGTATTTTAAGAGTATTAAAAGTGTTAAACTCTATTTTACATTCCATTATTAAACTACCCTTCCCCTCCGAATGATCTCTCTCTAGAACCTCCATAGAAGGTGAAGACTCCAAGCTTCCAAGGTCAATTTCTTCATGGTTTTCAAAGGGTTTTCAAGGGGATTTCGTGGGAAGCAATAGCAAGGTATATTGATCTTGATCCTTGTGTAATTTTCCATTCAAGGAGTTAATTCAAATGTGATTTCAAATCATGAAAATCTAAGTTTTCACTCAATCTCATGGATTCTTTCATCAAACGATTTTCAAGGTTAACTATTATAAAATTATGATTATATTGATGTTTAATTAATGATTTTACTTTATGAACCCATGATTCCTCTCAATTTCTAAATTGTGTCTTATGAAGTGGGTTTGTTGATCATGAATGAATGTTGATGAGTTATGCCTAAATTGATTTAGATTATTAAATTGTTGAAAGGTGGAGGTGTTTACTTACTTTGTATATTGATCCACTTGAAAGGTGGAGGTTTTTACTTATTATGAACATTGTGATCATGGCCTTGAAGGCATAGTGTGGGTAATTGAAGTATTATCATGATGTTGTATATGAGAGTGAGATGTAAAGCATGTGTGTGATCTAAGGGAATGAAAGATGATCATGTTTAGAAGCTAATAGTGTTAGGATTGACTGTTATCTCTCTATTAACACTTGTGAATGATGATGGTTATATGAAAGGATATTCTCACATACACACACTCGAATGATAAATGAATGAAGTTCAATGATAATGTTAATAAATGTTGATTCTATTGAAAGGCTATTCTCATATTGTACTCTAATGAATGATAATGACTTGTTATGAAAGTACTTTCTCACAATAAGGGGGTTCTTAGGTGAAAGGCTATTCTCATCTTTGAATCTATGAGCTTTCCAATGAATGAATGTTGGGTTTGAGATGGATGCTCATCCAGGAGTTGAGGCGGGGTATCTAGTAGCAACCCCTTATCCCATAATGAACTAATGTAATGAATGTAATGTACTCTGTGGGGAATAATGCTAAGCACCGAGTGGATATGGTTTGATATGGGTGCTCATCCGGTATTTGAGGCGGGTATCTAGTAGCAATCTCTTGAGATGGATGCTCATCTGTGAGTTAAGGTGGGGTATCTAGTAGCAATCTCCCTATCCCTTAAACTATGTGCCCACATAGGTCTAGCTAGTGGATCCACTTAAGCTAAAGAGCAATGGTCCTACCTTAGGCAAGTAGGAATCCCTTATCCGGTGAGGGTGACACCGGAATTCCATGTCATGCTCTCATGGTCTATGTCGGTTAAGGCTTACCCCCACAATAATGTTAAAGAACTATGGCCTCTTAAGAATGTACTACTTAGTTTGGGTGGTGGTATGGGATGCCATCTATGCATTGCACAAGTAGGCATTTGAGGGAGGTCATGGTGTGTCCCCTATAATGTTAATATAATGAATGGACTCTTATTATCATGATATAGAAGAACGTTGATCTTATGTCTTAATGAATGAAGGTGTTCTTAATGAAGTTAATGAATAGTGACTTAGATGATTACATGTGTAATGTAAGAGTGCATGGTATACTTAGATTGTATATATATATATAAGTTACTTCCTTGTTATGACTTGTTGAGAATGAATGTGCCTAGTCTATGGTGACTTCAAAGGAGCACTTAGTGTGAGTAGTAGTATGGGATGTGATGTTTGCGTAATCAAGACACAACTTCCAATGCAAGTGTCTACGATCGTACAATAGTAAAGTAACTGAACCAAGGGTTGGGGTCGATTCCAAGGGAGTGGTTCCTGAAAATTAGTTCTTAGGCGCAAAAGTGCAAAAACTAACCGTAGCTAAAGACTTTATCGAATGAAGATATGAAAAATTAAAGGGTTTGACACTAGTGTCAATTTTCAATGGGGGGTTTGTAAGCAAGTAAAGAGCAAAATCAGCAAAAATAAAAAGAGATACGAATGCGGAGACGGGATTCTTGGGATGTGATAAGAATACGGGTTAGACTAGACTTTTGGGTACATGCTTTTGATAGTAAATTCGTTGAATATTTGTGACTAGGTTAGACTATAGTGGGGGTAAATTCTCTCTTGAGAAACTTACCCCGAATCAAATGGGTTCCTCTCCGACACCCACTTGCCGCATGAAGAACAACCTCTGCCTTAGACCACTCACTCTCTCGAGCTGAGTGTGTGGGAAAAGGACTAGGGTTCACTCCCTCGAGCTGATCCTCATGTCGACCCACTCCCACCGGCCATTAATTTAGTAGTCTTAGTTTTACGACCTCTCTCTCGAGCAAGCTGAAAACACAAAGGTGAAATCATATTTGCAACTACAATTTATTAAGTTCCAACACAACTACTAAACGAAATCATATCTAAACAACAAATAAACTATCAGCAAGCAAGACCCAACAATTAACCTAACCCATTTCACCAAATCACACCCCAAGATTTGGAGTTTTAGCTACACATGTAAAAGAGGTAAAAATGTAAACCAATCTCAGTTTCCATCAATGGGTATGCAAGATTAAGTCTTAAAACAAGTCAAAAGTGAAGAATCCACAAGACCTAAGTCCAAAATCTTGGAGTTGAAACCCTTTGAATCTTCAAGTTCTTCAAAACCCTCTCCAAGCTTAGAGAGAATATTCTAAATCTGATATTAAAACTTAATAATAAAACTTGATAATAATTTCTACTCTGATACTAAGCCACAAAACTTCAACTAGTATTTATAGTTTTCAGAAACTGTGTTGCAAAGGATCACTAAGTGAAGTTAGTCGGGATCACCGATCAACACGGCGATCCGCCCTTTGGTCTAGTTCATCGCCGTCTTGCATTAGCCTTCAGCATCATCATGTTTTGGATCATTGGGCGACATAGTACAGCTTTGCGGAACTGCTAGGTGATACGCCGACTGCTTTTTTTTACCACCAAATTGATCCTTTCCTTCAGGGCTCAGCACACTGGAACAAAAGGTGAGGGTAAGACCTTTTGGCGACTCGCCAAATGGGTTCGGCGATTCTTAGATCTTCATTTCGTCGTTCTTTCTGCTGCCTTTGTTTCTTTTTGCTAAGTAGTGTCCAGGCTTTCCCTCAAACTCCAAATACCTGAAACTTAAGGGTTTTCATCAGATATTGAGATAAAATATGCATTTGAGGACACTAATTCTATCAGAATATATCCCTAAATGAGTCCAATTTGTAGACTCATCAACACCCCCAACTTAAACTTTTGTTTGTCCTCAAGCAAACTCAAGTTCAGCCATTTAAAAAGGGTGTCTCAAACAGTGCTACACAAGACTCAATCATGAATGCACACAAAAAGACTCAATTTACTTATGCAAAGATCAAATGTGCACTCAAAGATTCAAGTTGTGACTCACCAATATCAAAGAATCTCATGTTCATAATACTTACTTCAAATACAAGTTCAAGCTCAACTAAAGTGTTCAAATCCCCTCACACAAGGAATGACTCCATATTCACATACAATGGTTTACAATTTAAAACTTCGAAATCAAATGCAACACTCACACTTACAAAGATGAACATGATACATGCTTTCACCCATATGTTTGCCCGTATTTTCCGATCAACATTTATTTCAGCTCACTCAAGATCAAAAAGGTCTTTTCAAGGCTTGTAATGGGGCTGAGTGCAAAGGTATGGTCATTTAGGCTTAGTGACTTTCATACTCATGAAATGTGGTGCTCACAACACTTCATTTCCTTTTCCTTCATCATTCTCTTTAGTGCTCATAAGTCATCCTATTATTCCCTTTCCATGGATTGTTTGGAAACCCCATTTCTTTTGTACTTTATTCCACAACTTTTTTTTCTTTCTCTTTTCTTTCTTTTTTTTATATGGAGGGATTCCATTTTTGTCAAAACCATGGGTAAGAGGAGACTTTCCTTGCACTTCTTGACTTGACCTTATCCTTTCACCACACCCCCAACTTAGGCTTTTGGCCTAAGTTGGCTATTCAACTAGCCACAACTTCATGAGGATTATGGGTGATGGATAAAGAAAGGTCATTATTTTCATCAAGTTTCTTCCAAAGAAAGGGTGAGGCTCAAGGGGTGTTTAAAAGAGGTTCACACACTCACAAGGTAGGTCACAAAAGAGGTATATGTCAAATTGGCTCACACTCTTAGAATTTACCTAAGATCATCTAAAGATAGCATCACTTAGTTGACCGGACCAACGGGGCAAATTCTAGAATCATCATACATAGTTCACAAGTAAGCTCGTCACACTAGGCATTGACATTATAAGTCAAACAAGACTCCACACTTTCACATGTGTGCAATGCTCATCACAAGAGACTCAATTCGATACTAGGCTAGTCATAACGAGATGCAAAGAATTCACATATTGTCTATGCAACTTCATTTTCCCTCATCGTAGTCGCGTATTCATGTTCGTTCGATTGAGAGCATTATTCAAGTCATCGGTATTGATCAGAACTGAGACTCAAATTTTGCAAAAGAGCAGCCACATTCAACACACGAGAGGTGGTAAAAAATTTTGGACGGGTCAAAATCATTTCGCAATTTAAAATAAAAGGAGCCACAAGCTCAAACATCCACGCAAACCAGTGTAATAACACAACATAATAGCTCACAACCCAAATACTTAAATAGAACATGATTCACAAATAGCACACAAAGGTGGGCCTCACCCCACCATAAATAGAAATAATTTGTCCTCAAATGCAAATAACAAAATATCCCGAATGTAAAATAAAGAATGGTAGAGAGTGAGGTAAAGAGGGCATCCTGTCTAAGTGGTCGCTTCATCTGTCTGGGCATCGGTGCCTGGAGTGACCTCAGAAGGACCAGCTCCACTGGATTCGGCAATAGGTGCTAAGGAAGCCTGCACAGCAGCATCTATCATAATTTATTTAGTCTCGGTCAGGTCTTCATCTGCAGCTTCCTCAGTCTCCCCATGCATCACTTCATCAGTCTCTGCTTCTGACTCAAGATCGGTTGTCTGCTCGGCTCTGCTCTCATGTTCAATGGTGGTCTAAGGAATCTCAGGTACATCTGGAATCTCCATTGTTCGAAAGACTATGGAAATATCGGTGGACTTCAGGTAGTCCATATCTTTTCGCAGCTCACCGATGGAAGCTTTAAAAGTCGTCACCTCCTCTGTGGCCCCTTGGTTGCTCTCGCACACCGCTATCCTTGCCGCTAGAGCGTTGATGGTAGTGCTTAGTGGTGTTACAATGTCATCGAGGGAAGTCTGAATCATGCCTGAAACAGAGGCCTCTAGACTGGTAGCCTGACAATCAGCAGAATGGGCCAGCTATCCCATCTGGAGTAGGGAAGCCTGGGTGAGTGGAGGCTAGGAAATAGTAGCAATAGCAGTAGGTCTGGGAGGCAGTGCAACAGCAGAAGAACTTGAAGTGTCAGCAGGAGTAGCAGTGGTATAGATATACCTGAAGGCCCAGGGGTCGGAGTAGGCAAAGATGCCTCTACAGGTTATGGTTCTGTGTTCACTGACTCCACCGAGGCTGCCTTATTCCTTTCTGCTTGATCCCTAAGGTACTCGGCTTCGATCCTTCGAATATCAGTAGAGGATATGGGCATCACTTCCAGATCCTTCCTGCCATCTCAAGGTACGTGAGCTTGTTTGCACAGTTCTGTGATCAATACTGGGAATGGAAGTAAGGTTCGGCTCTGCCTTGCAAGCATGAGTATATCTGAAGCAATAATCGTACCCAGGTTTATCCAGGTGTTCTCGATGATGCAACCCAAGCAGGCTACCTTGGCAAGGTGAAGGACTAACTTATTCTGGGATGGCATAATTGTGCTGCTGATAAAACTAAACCAGAATCTTGCAGCTATGTTCAGTTCCTTATTTTCAATTGGAGCTCCTTCCGCCAACCACTTTGGAGTATTGTCTGAAATTAGTGGGGCTAACCACTTTTTCATCTCATCCAACTTTTTTTTTCTGATCAAGTCCTGGCAGTGATCCCTAATATTCGTGGACATTCCCAAGACTGCGTTGATCGCCTCACTATCACATTTCACCCTACTGCCTCTAACAACCACATAGTCAACTTCTTTGAAGGCTGCTGCTAGCTGCTTTTTATGGGGTATTAGTACACTATATGCACTATAGAACTCTCTTACCCAGTTTGGAATATATGGACCATGGGGTTTGGTGAAGATTTGGAATTTGTGGTGCCTCAGGCACTCCATTATCTCTAGGTACCTGTCAATAACCCCATCGATAGACAGACGCTTCTCCTCAAGAATCGTTATTAGCCCCTCAACCTTTAATCTATTCATTGACTTGGGTGGAGGACCATTTACTGGGGGTGCTAATATCATTGCCTGCTCTGGAACTGGAGACGTTGGAGTGGCAGGTTGGAGAGTCCTGACCCTGGATGGATCATTTAGTTTCTTAGTTTGCCGCACAGCTCTTTGTGTTATTGTCAGGTCATCATCATCAGAAGTTGCGCCTTTGTTTCCAATCGTTCACTCTGACTTTCAGAAGCTGTGAGGTAGGTATCATATATTCCTTCGTTGTCTGAGCTGACCTCTGGTGATGCCGGTGCCTTAGCTATCCTTTTTCCTTTTCCACCAGTTGTGGATAGTTTAGTGACCTTGCTTCTGGGTGCAGCTGCATTCTCATTGATTGTAATCCTTTTTGTTTTCCCTTGGGGTGGCCTGCTCCTTCCTGCAACTTTAGATCTAGCCATTTCTGCAAAGAATTTGGAAGAATTCAAAACAACTAAATCAAATTCATAGGGATACAATTACAAATCAACTTGTTGAATAGATCAGTGAATCTCCAAGTTTCTCTGGCGAGGTAGGCTGAGCTCGCGATAGGAGCTAGCTCAAAAAATTTAACAAGTCAGCAATGGAAAAATCCTTTCGGTGAGTCACCAACCTCTTTTGGTGAGCAGGGTTTTGTTCGCCGAAAGATACAGTGCAACAAAGGTTTGGGGGTGCAGACAAAGGGTGATTAAGGAGACTTTCGGCGAGTCGCCGAATGCTTTTTGGCGATCAACGACTTCTCGCCGAAAGTTACAGAACCCACATCACAAATAACATGAAATTAAAGGCGAGATGTGGTCATTAAGCGAACCGCCGAGTGGTTCGGCGAGCTCAACCCAGCTCGCCAAACAACTCAACATGCCCATTTCCAACCTATCTTCTCAAATTTAACCCCGCAACCCCCGAAAACAAAATTAAACTATGCACTAGTACCATTAAGCTCAGGCCCATACACTCAACCATGATAAACACCACGCATGCACAAACCCACAAGATTTTTAATCATTTTTACGCGCAACAAAAGGAAGTTCAAAAATTAAGATAAAATGGGCAAGATTTACAAATCAAACTCGGCATTTCACAAATCTAAGCCTATCAGAGAGGCCCAGCACACATCAATATGAAAATCCTAATTGCATAAGAGAAAAAAATTAAAAGTAGCCTCGGGGTTCGGGAAAACCAACCTTTTTATGTTGATCAAAGTGCTTTAAGATGCTAAGAGGCAATGTAATCCCAAGTTCGAACACCAATCGACAACTAAAATACCAGGAATGCAAAGATAATGAAAATACTTACTAAGTGTAGATTTTGCGAAATTTGAAATCGAGTGGAAAATGAAAATTTGTCAAACTTTGAAACCATTGGCCTTTAAAACTGTCCAGTTGTTATCCATTCGGCGACATTAGTCAAGATCGCCGAACTACTCAGCGTCACACCGAGTAGTCTCTTTCCTCGCCAAAATTTACAGAACCCCTAGTTATTGTGGGAGTTCAAACGGCGGTCTCCGACGGGATCGCCGATATGTTCGACATTTCACCAATAATTTATGAGGTTGCTGATTTTTACAGACACCAATGTAAATTGTTCTTGAGTCTAACGACGGTCTAGTTCGGGGTCACCGAACCCTTCGACAATTCACAGAATGGACCTTTAGATTGTTAATCTACACTTGTCGATCACTCTCCACATTTCAACCTTCAAAATCAATACACCATTATTTCTAAAAACAAAGCATTTAAGACCTTGGATTTCCTCCCAAGAAGCGCCTTAGTTAATGTCATGGCACAACGTGAATCAGCCCTTAAATTTCAGTATTCGGGGTTGCTCTATTTTCGTAAGGCCACCCCTCTGTTGGATTTGAGTTGGGCGAGGGCATCAATTGGTCCATTTGGGACCTCAGCAGCTGAATAAGTAAAGAATGAGAGGTAGTCATCTGATTTAGCATCATAACATTCTCTCTAATCTCTTCCAACACTCTGTCGTGCTTATCGACTTTGTGTAGGATGAGCAAGAGGACCTCTTCAATTTTCTCGCCCTCTTTCTTCTTCGTCTTTCGACACTCGTGAGGAGGAATGTATTTATCCTTTCCTTTGGATAGTGATAGCATCCAAGGAAGCTCTACTCCATTGAAGGACAAGGATGAAGCTTTAGAAACTCCAAGGAGGCCAATAACAAGATCTCAAACCAAGGAGTTCAATGATAAGCTCAATGGGCTTCAATCGCTGATCCAAATGTGTCTTATTGGGGA